>OY747712.1:45485734-45650250 GCA_963556495.2 Valencia hispanica
CTGAAGTTGTATCTTGTACTTTCGCTCCACCCTGGAGAAAGGTATAGAGAATTAGCCAGAACTGTGTAGAACTGCATGCGGAGACAGCTGGATTTGACAGGAGGCTCATCTTTAATGTGCGTGTGTCTGTCCTGTTAAAGGCTCCTCTGAATGACCCCAGAGCGTGTGCTTCCCTAATGGGCCTGAAACCTTCTACAACCAAAAGCCATCTGGTCCGAGCCATTCTGGAGTCTGTGGCCTTCAGGTGACTTTTTGGAAACCATTTCAGCGTGCTCACTTCAACCTCATTCACACTCATTGGTTTAATGATCTCTTCAGGAACAAGCAGCTGTATGAGACGATGCTCAGAGAGACCCACATTCCCATCACAGAGATCAGGTGAGGGTTCTCACCATGCATCAGGGTTGTGCATGGGCGGTAGAGGTTTATTATCCGGTCTATCCATGTGGAACTTGGATTGCAGCCAGGAGACTGGGTGGAACCGCCTGGAGTTCACTGAACCCTGCTCCAACTAATGCAGCTCAGTTAGGCGTATCGATAATACATTATGTGGATGGATGTTCCTCTGATACATTTACTGTTACTCTGTTCCTCTCCGCCTCAGGGTGGATGGAGGTGTTTCCTCCAACAACTTCGTCATGCAGCTGACTGCCGACCTGTTTGGCAGGAAGATGGTCAGACCCCAACACCGGGAGATGTCTGCTCTGGGGGCCGCTTTTGTTGCCGGACTCGGAGTGGGTATGCAGACACTCTCTTGTAGAAAATACAGCACCTTCCAAAAGTATTTCTACCTCTGTAGCTTTTCCACATTTTCTTAGGTTGCAGCCATAAACTTTTGTGTTGTTTTTTTTTCTTGGAGAAGGATTTTATGTGGTAGAGCAACACAAATTAGTCCATAAATACGAAGTGGAAGGAAAATGATACATGATTTTACATTTTTTGGTGGCCTTCATTTCTATTCAACCCTCAGAGGTAATAATATGTACTTCCGCCTTTGGTTGCAGAAACAGGTGTAAGTCTTTTGGGGCATGTCTTGACCAGCTTTGCACATCTAGAGACTGAGATATGTGTTTATTCTCCATGTGAAATGGCTCAAGCTCAGTAAGATTGGATGGAGGACATCTGTGAACAGCAAACCTTGTCACAGATTCTCTATTGGATTTAAGTCTAGACTTTGACTGAGCCTTTTAAACACCTGGATATTCTTTGGTCTAAACCATTCCATTGTAGGTCTGGTTGCCTGTTGAGGATGGTTGAACCTCCTCTTAATGGGTTATCTTCCAGGGTTGCCTTGTGTTAAGCTCCAGCTGCCCAGTCCCTGATGAAGAAAAGCATCTCCACAGCCTCATGCATCTGGTACCATGTATCAATGTGGAGAGGGTGTTTTCAGTGTTTTTGTTTCCCGTCACACACAGGATTTTGCTTGTAGGTCATAAAGTTCCATTTTGGGCGCATCTGGGCAGCGCACATTTATCCGCATCTTTGCTGTGGCTAAATCCACACAGGACTTTTAATGGTGTTCTATCAACAGTGGGTTTATTCGTTCTACTCCTTCAAAAAGAGATCAGGTTTGCACTAGTTGTTCCTGATGCTCCCACTCGAGCTCTGGATCTCTGCAGAGTTCCCAACCGGTTCTTCGCTGCTTCTCAGGTTAATGTTCTCCTTGCCCTGTGAGTTAAGGTGGACGTCCATGTCTTGGTACTTTTGCTGTAGCCCCACATTTCAACGCTAGATAACGGATTGAACAGAGCTCTGTGGGATCTTCAAACCATGGTATATCGTTCTAGAACCTACAGTAAATCTACTTTAAACGTTCTCCCAGACCTGTTCATTGGTCTCCATGATGCTGTTTGTTCTCTAGCAAACCTCTGAGGCCTTCACAGAACAGCTGCATTAGATTTTATTTAGAATGTTGCTCTGTCACAAATATTTTTTTTTTTTTTGCTGGCTGTAAAATGGCAGATATCAGTTTTTTTTAAGTTACTGCTTTAAACAAACAGCGTCAGGAATCTGAGATGTGTTAGAAATGTTCTTTTGCATTAATTGAATATTTTAAACAGGACATAAAAGGCAGCTTTGTCGAGGTGTTGCTTTAAGTATGCTTCTTTCTTTCACTGTGTTCCCGCTCTAAATATATTGCTAATCATGACAGGTTTTTTGGCTTCTGATCAAAAGTCCTATTTTTATTTATCTGACTAGTGCCAAAAAAAGCTGAAATAAGTGCTGCTGTGTTTTTTTTTCTTGTTTTTTTTCTTCTTCTAAAAAGCTGCTTATTTACTATATTATGTAATGAGATTATTACAGATTAGTCCATGCCTAAATTTAAGATATATTAACTCAGTTTTGGGCTGTCACTCTAGGCTTCTGGACGACCCGTGAAGAGCTGAAAAAGCTGCAGAGTGCTGATAAGGTGTTCCTGCCTAAAGGTGCTGCCAAGGGGGGCGCTGCCAGTCCGAGTCAGGAATACGTTCCCGTCCTCCAGAGCTGGGAGAGAGCCCTGAGGCGCTCCATGAACTGGTACAAGCCCTGAGAGTGGACTCGCACACAGGAAGGTCCTGGGCAAATGGAAACGACACATGAGCTGCTGAGTACACGTGAAACACAGAACTAAAATCTGTCAGCTGTGCCTTGAATATAACCGTTTATTTGTATAAATCATGGCCCGAATAATTTAAAGAAAAATATAAAGCTGTAGGTGATGGTGACTTGGGGGGGGGGGGGGGTGGTTAAAACGGACCAACAGTTACTTGAACACTAAATCTTCTGAGCTTTATAGCCATGTCAGAACCGATCTAAGACCCTGTTCAGACCCGACCAGGCACTAATGCTGGGTGATCATTGCTCAATATAGGCATGAACGCACTCAACTACTGGCTTAGCTCTCCTGTTTCACCCCAGATAAGGGACACTGTAGAAATGCACAAATCAGAGATTTATGGCCAGTTTCTGATCCCCAATTTTTTGTTAAGCGCTTTGGTTTGATGAAAGCAATCTGAGCAAATCCCAAATACTCTTTGAGAGCTAAAATAAAACAAGATATAAGAATAGCACTTAATTTTCTCTCTCATCTTTTTTTAAATTATTAATCAGATGTTAGCTGAGACAACGTCACACTGTGTGTGAGAGATCCTGTAAAACAGGGTTTCAGTCATTTGAAGCAAAGACATGTTCTTGTAGTCGACATTTTAAACCATCTTTACCATCTAACATTAGTAATTATTAGCTTTAAACGGCAGCCTACATGTTTACTCCATAGTACTTGCAGAGACTTACCTTAACTCAAATTTTTCCAAAGGCCTGCCAAATCCAGCATGTTAAACATGGCACAGATTGTAAACGATCAAAAGGATAAAGAAGAACAAAGAGCCAAACTAAACTCAGGCTTGATTCGCTCTTTTGCTGATTCAATAAAAGATCCCCAGGATGGAATCAAATTTACCATTCTGTGGCAGACAGTACCCCAACTTACTGGGTAGGAAAAGGGGGCAACATGCTATAGAAAACCGTTTTCTTTTTTAATATTTCTTATGGCTTTTTGTACTTCCCCATCATCTCTTTTTAATACCTCATTGGAAAGGAAACCAGCTAACTTTGAGTCTCCTTCCCTCAGTAACTGAGGACTGTTGTTAGACCTGGAAGCTCTTATGTATGTGGCATTCCCTGAATGGAAAAGGATTGGATTTCTAAATTTTCTGACCAGCCAGGCAAATTAATAAAAACAAAGTCATTAAATTCTGGTTACCAGCTAATTTATCAGTGCATCTTCACTCTTATCTGAACACAAATGTTCGTGTAAGGGTCCACCCATTAACCGAACATGACTCGGGATATTAGCTCAAAATCAGTCCCTGCTACCTTCTGATTTAAGAACTCTTAAGTATCTGATTCTAGGTTGTTTTAAATATAGGATTTTAGGCTAAAATTTAAATTCATTTTCTCTAACCCCCTCCTATTCTACTGTAAGGAAATGTGGTTGTATGGCTTTAATAAATCCAATCTACCAGCAGCAGGTTGCTCAGTGCTATATTGCTTCATCATAATCAGTCATATTTAGTCAGAGTCAACTGGTACAAACATGTTCAAGAACCAAAAGAAATGCAATTAAGGTGTAATAAGATTTCAAGAAGTAATATATTAATAGGTTAATTTATATCAAGTCAAATGTATTTATATAGCTCAACTAAACACAACCACAGCAGACTAAAGTGTTTTACGTAGTAAAAAATACAAAAAAAACAACTACAATGAGCAAATTCAGAAATAAAAGCAGCACGACAAGAGTTAGAATAATGTTTTAAACAGAAATTGATCAGCTTTCTTTTCATATGAGAGTTGAGCATTTTTATGACTATTTATTTCTGTAATTAGTAGAAATATTCATACGTTCTGAGAAAAACGAACTGGTATGCCATCAATTTCATTACATGGGTACAACATGGGGGTATGAGCTGAGAAAGGGTACCAGAAGCCATCCACACATGTAGATACAGCACACACCCAACACAATGTTTAGGGGCAAATTTGAATTCTTGACAGTCTTGATTATTAGCCTATAAACCAATCGATGTGTGTATGGTTGTTTTTGGGATCTGGGTGCAAACAAAAATGTGATTTGGCAAAATCTGAAATGTGTTCAGGTGACTGAACTAATCAGTGATTACATAGAACCATGTTTGTTGCGCCTTTACAGTACAATAGATTCCCTACAGATTTCTTCTTATTTGCCAGACTTTAATGTTTTACATCATCAACGAAATTTAATATATAAGGTGACTTGAGTAAATAAAAAATCCACTTTTAAAACGAGAATTCTTGGTAAGGTAATTGCACCCTAACACCTGGTTCATTGAGCTTTTGTGATAATTGGCTGGGAATCTTGTGGTAGAAAAGGATTTGGCAACCACCGATGCAAGTTGTCCCACTTAAAAAGATGAGAGAGCTCTGTAATTTTCATCATAGGTACACATCAACTGTTAGAGACAGAATTTAAACACAAAATCCAGGAAATTCAATTCAGTTTATTTATATAGCGCCAATTCACAACAGATGTCATCTCAAGGCACTTAACAAGAAGTCATTTCAATACATTTATACAAACATTCCAATCAGTTAAAAAGTTTCCTATTTAAGGAATCCCAGCAGATTGCGTCATTCATTGGCGTGAGGTTGGGCAGACTTTCCAACCACAGCAATCCTTCAGCAATCCCTCATACTGAGCAATTATACAAGGTGAGAAATCACCTTGTATAATTTTCTAAGAATTTATTTGTATAATGGTGCAGAAAATAAGTATTTAGCACCTACAAACAGGCAAGAATTTTGGCCCTCACAGACCTGTTACTTCTTCTTTAAGAAGCTTTTCTGTCCTCGACTCATTATCTGTATTAATGGCACCTGTTTGAAGTCGTCTGTATGAAAGACACCTTCAAACATTCAGACTCCAACCTCCACCATGGTCAAGACCAGAGAGCTGTCTAAGGACACCAGGGACAAGATTCTACACCTGCACAAGACTGGGATGAGCCAATCTACAATAGGCAAGCAGTTGGTGAGAAGAGATCAACAGTTGGATAAATTATTAGAAAATTGAATAAATATAAGATCACTGACAATCTCCTTCGACCTGGTGCTCCATGCAAGATCTTACCTCGTGGGGTACACATGATCTTAAGACTGTTGAGGAAACATCCCAGAACTACACAGGGGGAACTGGCCAATGACCTGAAGA
The DNA here is from genome assembly GCA_963556495.2 of Valencia hispanica. Lineage (NCBI taxonomy): Eukaryota > Metazoa > Chordata > Actinopteri > Cyprinodontiformes > Valenciidae > Valencia > Valencia hispanica. The sequence goes on from OY747712.1 coordinate 45,491,463, forward strand.
GAGCTGGGACCACAGTAACAAAGGTTAGCATTAGTAACACACTACGTCATCATGGATTCAAATCCTGCAGCACTCAAAAGGTCCCCCTGCTTAAGCCAGCACATGTCCAGGCCCTTCTAAGGTTTGCCAGACACCATCTGGATGATCCAGAGGAGGATTGGGAGAATATCATCTGGTCAGATGAGACCAAAATAGAACTCTTTGTTATAAACCCCACTCGCCGTGTTTGGAGGGGGAAGAATGCTGAATTGAATCCCAAGAACACCATACCTACTGTGAACCATGGGGGTGGAAACATGATGTTTTGGGGCTGCTTTTCTGCAAAGGTGACAATACGACTGATCCGTTTTAAGGAAAGAATGAATGAGGCCTTGTATCGTAGGATTTTAAAAGTATTCATTCATTTTGAGCAAAAACCTACTTCCATCTCTGAGAGGATTGAAGATGAAGCGTGTCTGGATCTTCCAGCATGACAATGATCCCAAACATACCATCTGGGAAAGAAGTTGGCTTTCTAGATTCTGAAGTAGCCTAGCCAGTCTCCAGACCTCAGTCCAACAGAGAATATGTGGAGGGAGTTGAAAATCAGAACCTCACAGCTCTAGAGAAGATCTGCATGGAAGAATGGGCCAAAATACCAACTACAATGTGTGCAAACCTGGTGAAGACCTACAGGAAAGGTTTGACCTCCGGCATTGCCAACCAAGGTTACGTTATAAACTATTGAGATGAACTTTTTTTATTGACCAAATACTTATTTTCTTTATCATTATACAAAATAAAATCATAATGTGATTTCCTGGATTTTGTTTTACATTCTGTGTTTTACAGCTGAAGTGCACCTATGATGAAAATTACAGACCTCTCTAATCTTTTCAATTTCATTTTATTTATTTAGCTTTAAAACAGTCATCTCAAAGCACTTTACAAGAAAATTCATTTTAATCAAATCATACATACATTCCAATTAATCTTTCAGTTCATTATTCCAATCAGTTTAAAAGTTCTCTATAAAAGGAAACCCAGCAGATTGCATTGAGACGTTGACTTGCAGCAGCAATGGGACAATTTTCACAATTTGTGGCTGCCAAATACTTTGTTGCCTCACTATAGCAGTGCTATGTGAAAGACTGATAGAGATACTGTAGTTCTATGATAGCACTGCAGTATCTCAATCTAATTTGATGCTTTCTTTGACTAGGCCACTCCAAAACCTTCTTTTGTTTCCATTCAGTGCTTTGGATCATCATAACCCAAAGTGTGCTTGATCTAAATGTCACAAACTAATGGCTAGGCATTTTCTCTTACATAGAGATTATATGGCAGAGAGCAGAGTTCATGATAAGTTTCTTTTTATTATTTACTCAGGTTACCCTTGATATTAAAAACGGTTGGATCTGAAACCTGAAAGTGTTAGAGAAAAAAGCAAAAACAGAAGAAATCTGTAATTGGGTAAATACTTTTTGACTTTAACTTCATATTTATTTTGATAGAGAACGGGAAACTGAGATCAGATCATTTAGAATATTAGGTGAGGTGCCTCATGTTTAAAGCTTTCCAGTTCTGTCTGAAGCAGACAGGATGCATGTTAATGCCAGGTCTGAACTGGGTCTATAGTGTTAGTAGCCCTAAATAATTACTGACTCCATGCCTTTTTCACATGAGTCTCATTTACTCAGAAGACAAAAAAAAAGAAGAGAAAGTCATTCATTTTAATCTAAACTCCCCGCTGGATTTCATTTTTCACTCTCTTTGTCTCATTTATGAAATAATATTGAACATGCTAGAGTGCTAATAACTGGCTTATCAGCTTTTAATTCATGAGTGCTTCATAGCAACTATTGAGTGCCAAATGTTAATCCTGGGACACGGGCCAATATCCATTTGTCTTCAGTTGAGTTCAGTTTGGACAACACTTGATTAAAATACTTGATTCCTTCGGGAATTTGGGAGCAACTTCATTTTAAACCCTTTTAGTGTTTGTGGATAACGTTGTATATATATGCTGTATATATGCTGTTAAATCCTGACTCACTGTTAAAATGTGACTGTTCCTCTGAACCTGTAAAAACCACTGTGCTCAGTATTTAAATGTGTTTGTACTATTAGATGGGATTGTAATCACTCAATTGCACTTATTGAATTTAAATGATGCTTTTAATTTTATAAGGAAATGAGGGGATCAGGGATATACGTGCTGATTGAACTGGCAGAAAAAAGAAACATTCCAATATTTCTCAGTTTGATTGTTGATTGTTGAATCTTTCCATGTTGATGTCATATGATCAGGGTAAGCTGTGATGATATTCTTCTAATGTGTTTGGGTTTTGTCGCTTCGTTTTGAAGTAGTCTGAAGCTACAGTGCCTTGGAAAAAGTATTCACACCACTCAAACTTTTTCGTGTTCCAACCTCAAACTTCAATGAATTTCCCCAGCATTTTTTGTAATAGATCAACACAAACCAGCAAATAGGAAGTAATGATGCATTATTTTCAAGACCTTTTACAAACAAATCTGAAAAGTGGTGCACATATGTATCTCAGCATCCAGAGACTGAAATGTCCGCCTGTTAGTCTTGTCTCAAGTTGTCTCCAGTTCAGACTGATTGGATGGAGAATGTCTGTGTACACAACCTTTCAAGTTATGCAAAAGATTCTCAACTAGGCCTGGTTCCCATTGCAAGATTTTAAATTTGTCTCAGGATTTTTAAAACCTAAGAGACCACAAGCATTGCTTAAAAGTCCCGGATATAACAATTTTGTTGCTACAGGGTGTGGTGTGTGGCCACAATGACGATACACCACACACGAACGGATTTCACTCATGAACATTCCTAGGCTAGACGGGAAATCTCGCGAAACCTCACGAGATCAAACGTGACTTTGGAGTAAATGAACATGGCGGACGAGGAAGAAGGCAGGCAAGACTCTTCCAAGGCGTATCGCAGCCCATCACCTTGCTTCCAGATTGGCTACACGTCATATTCAACAGGTTACATGTTCGTTGGTCCTCGCAATACACCACAAACGCTATGATATCGGGCTAAGACGATCCAACGTGCTGAATATCCCCAATTTGTGATTGGAGCGGTCCTGACATCCTTCCATGCAGACCAGAGCACTTTAAACACACCACGCATGGCAGGAATATCTGATAAGATTATCTTTGGAGCCATCACGATAATCAGGGTACCTTAAGATTGTAGGAAGGGGAGAATCGGGTCTGAAATCAGCATAAAAATCTTGTCGTGTGGACCAGGTCTTAGAGTTAGGTCTGGGCTTTGACTGGGCCATTCTAACAACTGAATATGGTTTGATTTCAACCATTCCATTATAGCTCTGGTTACATGTTTAGGCCTGTTGTCATGCTGGAAGGTCAACCGCCACTCATGACAGATTTATGGGGGGCTGCCCTGTATTTAGCTCCTCCTACCTTCTCATCAACTCTTGAGTTAAAGAAAATTTGTTCAGGAGGATGTAGAGTATTTGTTCCACAATTAAGCATGAAGGTCAAAGTAGTAAATGTTGGTGTCTTCTGACCAGGATACTTTCTTCTACATGTTTGCCGTTTCCCCTACATGGTTTTTGGTAAATCGGGGCTGCACAGTGGCGCAGTTGGTAGCACTGTTGCCTTGCAGCAAGAAGGTCCTGGGTTCAAATCCCTGCCTGGGGTCTTTCTGCATGAAGTTTGCATGTTCTCCCTGTGCATGCGTGGGTTCTCTCCGGGTACTCTGGCTTCCTCCCACAGTCCAAAAACATGACTGTTAGGTGAATTGGTTTCTCTAAAATTGCCCTTAGGTACGAGTGTGTGCGTGTGTGTCTCTGTGTTGCCCTGCGATGGACTGGCGACCTGTCCAGGGTGGACCCCGCCTCTCGCCCCTTGACCGCTGGAGATAGGCACCAGCCTGCCCGCAACCCTGCATTAGGATGGATGGGTATAGAAAATGGATGGATGGATGGTTTTTGGTAAAACCACTCATTGATTTTCTTTCGAATATTTTTCAACAATGGCTTACCTATTGCCACTCTTCCACACAGACCATATTGTTGGACAGTTCCACTGTGGGTGATTGTTGACAGCTGTGGATCTCTGCAACTCCTCCAGAGTAGCCATTGGCCTCCTAGCTGCTTCTCTGAAGTTTTCCCTGTCTGGCCTGTTACTTTAGACGAACATTCATGTCTTGGTAGGTTTGCATTGGTGCCAGATGCATTGTATTTGCTACTATTTTTGCGCTTGGACTATTGTAACCCAGTCTGGACGGATCCTCAGTGTCGCGTCCGTAAGTTCTTGAAAACACAGCAGCCAGACTTCCCACCAACGCTAGTAAATATGCTCACATCACCCCGGTCTTCTATTCCCTTCCCTGGCTCCCATTGGGTTTTAGAATTCGCTTTAAGGTTCTTGTTCTGACATACAGAGCTCTGAATGGCCAGGCTCCTGACTGCTTGCGTCAGCCCTTAACCAAACACTGTCCTACTCATGACCTTCGATCCAAAGCTTAGAATCATCTGGTGGTTCTTCGTAATACAAAAAAATAAGGGGGATGGTGCCTTTCAGTCTGTGGCTCCTAAATTGTGGAACAGGTAGTCCCCGCAGCCTTGTTTTGCTGACTCTGTTTTTTTTTTTTTTTTACTATTGAAAACTGTTTTATTCTCCCAGGCTTTAAGGTCATGATTTTATTGTGTATTTCTTTATTTATATAATTTTATTGTGATGTATGTTCTTTAGCGCTTTGTGAAGAAACTTTATTTAATTATTATATTCCTATTTTAATTAGGTGACTAAGGAAGGTAATGGGTTGCACTGGGTTCAGAAATCTTTTCAGGTTTTTGTTTATGCGCTTTCTGTATATCTATCACATAAAATCCTGGTGACATAAACAACACAGTGACGATATGCAAAGAAATTCAACGGGTATGAATACTATTGCAAGGCACTGTAAATACTGCTTCTAACCTCATTCAGGGAGATGTCATCGCAGATGTGTGAGAAGTAACAAATTTTTTTTGTAGTTTTTCCATTGAGGACTTTGTTTGTTGTTAAAGCGCTGATAATAAATGATGGACTCTCAACCATCGGCTGTGGTGATGTGTCTCCTGCCTCCAGCTGCGCAGGTGTCGCTGACAACACGAGGGAGCAGATGCTACACAAAGCGTTCACCTCCAGGGATCATCAGAAATCCAGACTGTCAGATGTGTCTGGAGTCCGTCTGACGAGACCAACCTCACCACGAGTGTTGCTATGGCAGCTTGAGGATGGAGTGACTGAGAACAAGCAGGGTGTGTGTTCCTGTTGGTATTTGGGGGGGGGTGCTAATTGAGTGGACAAATGGGGGAGGAGGGTGTTCTAACAATGAGAGCATTGTGTGTTCAGTCAGAGGGAGAGCATAGTTGAGTGTTGTTTGCATCACATAGCTCCATCCATTCTGGGGGAAGGGGGGGGCTTTCTGTATAACCCTGTCATCCTGCGGAAGTCTTCTGGTGGTACCCTCCGTCCACTCTTCCTCACTCGAACGTGAGCACATTAGAGCTTTGCTAAAGCTTTTTTCGTCAGCAGTGGGATGTCCTTGTTGAGGACAAAACGGGATGGAGAGAGCGTGATCCAGACAGGAGTAGCCCACGAACGCAGTGCAGGCTGTGCTCACTCCCATCCATAAATGTGTGTTTGTGTGCGTGCGTGCATGCGTGTGTGTGTGTGTGTGTGTGTGTGTGTGTGTGTGTGTGTGCCAGTGCTGCATCGCATGAGTTCCGTCAGACCTCGCCTTGCAACAAATTCAGAGTGACAGCAGGAAGTGAGTGCAGTGTGACCACTACTCCAGTCCCCCTCCCCCATACAAGCGGGACCCTTGTCATTATATAACTGCCTCTTCTGCATTCTTTTTCTCCGGCTCGCTGTGACACACTGGGATTGTTCAGGGGTTTGGGGGGGGGGATTTGGTCCCAGTCCAGTTTATTTCACTCATCTCTGGCAAGGACACGGCACATTTCTGGGCATGGGATGGAATCTGTTTTCCCTACTCCTAAATGTACTCTCTTTTAACTTCAATACATCTGTTTACAATCATGCTCTCTGAATAAACTCCCATACTTCTTTCTCCCATGCTCACTTGCAGTAGCAACAAGGCATGGCAAGTAGCTTAATGTCTATGATCTTTGGCTGTCTTAAAAATAAATAAAAAAGATCCCACGAGGATTCAGATATGCCTACAGCGGGTTTGTTGTTCTTACAAAAAACATCTGTGTACTGTTACAGGAGCAGAGCTTGTTGCTATGTGATTTAAACATTTCCTCTTCAGGCACATTCCTTACACACTGGAAAACAAGGGTTTAATTTCATTTAACGTACCCCATTCCAAAGCAACAGAACACTGAGTCCACATCCTTGATCCCAATACAAATGCACTATACAGAACAGGAGCCTATTAAGAGTGGCACACTTTATATTTGTTTGATATGAGATGGGATTTGATGTTTCAAAAAATCTCTTTCATTACATTACCTATTTTCCTTGCTTCAGCAGGGAGACAATGAAAAGATTATAAAATATGAGCTATTTTAAAGATCTACCATCGCCACAGTATTTTGGATCAGCTAAAGGTTCTTACATCCTGAAACAAAGATTTACAGATGTCCAGCCAAAAAGTATCAAATGCATGGATGAGTTTTTCTCCATCCGTCAAGAAAAGAATGGTTGTAAACTTTGCATTTCACAAAAATTAAACAGCAGTCCTGGGAACCTGTCTTAAAGGACATGTCCCGATAAAAAGAAGTCCTGATACTGGAACTGGAACCCAAAGTAAAACCAACTCTGGAATGTACAGTGTTTCAAATGTACCAAAAATGTTTGTACACGTTTATATGTTCTTGACTTAAAACCAAACATTTCCCACGCTATTTTTGTCTGTATTGCTGTAGTTTTGCCATCCTGATGTTTTGGTTTCTCATGTTGTTTCAGATTGTCTTCGTGTGGGAGTCAGTCATTGTGTTGTTGCACCATGTTGTCCATTAGTTGTTTTAAGTCACTGACCACTGTTTCGCAGTGTTGTGACATTGTGTTCTAAGCAGGGGCCATGAAATTTGAATAAAAATGGATACATTTTATTTATTTAGCAATTGCATGGGGGCGCCAGGTCAAATGGTCATCAGTTTGGTCACATACTGCTGTGGGATGGCCTCCTATTCTTTAGCCAGCATTTGTAACAAGCCTGCCAATATGGGTGTGTTGGTAATTCTCTCACAAACGGCACGCCCAAGCTGTTCCCACAAGTGTTCAACAGGGTTGAAGTCAGGGCTGCAGCCAGGCAAATCCATCCTCTTCTCTCCCATGATAAACCTCCCACTGTAGGGTCAAGCTCTGAAATGTTGGAGATGAGCTTGCTTTCAGTGACGACAATCTTTGTTTTGTTTGTTTTTTTGTGAGGGAAAGGCCGTCCCACATCATCACGCTGCCTCCACTGACAGCTGTTTGGAACCGGCAAAGAGGATTTGTCTTTCATGGGGAAAATCAGGGGTGGTTCAAGGTTTTGACATTTAGGGAGAGACACCTCTTTTATATCCAATCTAAAACAAATATTTACGGTGTTACTCATTTGGGGCTTAACTTCATGATAGTAATAATTAGAAATAAAAAGAATAAAAACATTTTGTTAAGCTAGTAAAACATTTTTAAACGTCTTTGAAACACCCTCATCAAGTGTCTCTAACAAAGATCTGACTAATCTCAAACTCTAATCTAGCATATCTTTTGGTGGCTTACATCCACTCTGCTTTGGGAGAATCTAGCTGTATTCTCTCTCCTAAAAGCAAATCTTTACCCAAACCATTATTATCATAAAAAGGAATTTATATCAGCCTACGGAAAAGCAGACATTTGTGGATCAGGATTTTCTCTTGTGTTTTATCATTCCCCCCAACCCCATTAAATCCAATAAAACTAATGATGTGTTCCTTTTCCTTTTACCTCGAATTAACAGCGTTCCAGTGTGGGGGATTGGGGTTCCAACATGGCGATGCCCAAGTAGCCATTGTTCGTACTACCTCTTATGAACATCAAATTAAGCTGCACTTTCCACATGCAAACACCACCTTAATTTGTTCAGTTTAGGGTAGCAGGTGCTACAGGTAACATTGAGTTTAGCCTCTTACTATTGTGTCTTAAAAAATAACTGACTTGGAAGTCAAAACTGAAGTAAGGGTGCATTCACATCAGCCCTGTTTAGTGCACCTTAATCGAGCTCTAATTCGTTTTCCCAGAAAGTCCGGTATGTTTGGGGAGGTGTGAATACGCAATCGGACTCTTGATGCGGACCAAAAAAGCGAACCCTGGTCCGCCTAAGAATCTATAGCTCTGCTAGATGGAAGTGAACCCTTGTGCGATTCGATTGCATATGTGAATGGCAAATGGACCAGGGGCCGCTCCAAAAGCAGGAAGCGAACTATAGCACGGGGCATTCTGGGTAAATACAACAAAAACAACCACGCAACTCTACGTCGTTCTCTCTTCATCGCTGCAACGTATTAGCCTGTCGGATTTGCCAAAAACAAACAGAGCAATCCTAAAACTGCTCAAATCTGATGCCACTCCATGTTGGTTTACATTTCATGGAACAGAACGTTTCAGCGTGTTCAGTGATTCTTGGTGCAGCGCCACCACAGGCGAGGAGGGGAATACGTTGTTCAAAAGTGCTTGGTCCCCAATCAAACCGAATCTACCAGACTATCAGGTGTGAGAACGGCCAAAATTAGATTTGAATATCTATCTGAAGTACAAAAGAGCCCAAAGAAATGTGCATGTATAAAACAAAAGCCTGGCTGCTTTTGCAGTGTTAGCCTAATTGTAAAACCTCACACAAAGATATCATCCTTCTTTTTGGTCAAGCTGTTCCAATTTTCTGTGATTGGTCTGATAATTACCAACTAAACAACCCACCAAACTGACTTCAGGATATCATTATTCAGACCTTATCGTTTTTTTGGTTTGAACTTTACTTCCTTTACAGTTTCATATCTTGGCGAGCAGTCACATTTCCTAAAAGTAATTATAATTTCTCAGTGACGTCAGTGGCGCCCACACCTTAATAATAGCCTAGAGTCGCCCCAGGGCGCAGTCCACATACTCAGGGATGTTTTGCTTAACCCACAAATGCATTTCATTAAAAACAAGTGTTGCACCATCTAAGGAGAGCTTTAATCTTCTGACAGTGTAAGACGCGTAGTTACAACCAAGAACCAAAATGTCTTCACTTACCCCCCACCCCACTGTGGTGCAGCTGATTTCAAAGGATCTGTTCTGGGATCATTTCTGTGTCCTGCTTTCTTAGGGTGTAGCCTGGTTTAGTGACTCACCACTTCCGATTCATCTACGACAAACCCCCATGTCATACTTTTAAAATAGCGAGAATGCTTTTCAATATGAATGTGACTTGATTAATGCAGATGATCTGCTGAAGCGGAGCGTGAAGAGGACATTTGTACAAATACGCGGACACAAGAGTAGTAGAATTGGTGGTGATGGTGATGATGATGATGGTGAGCGCTCTACTTAAAATCTGTGCGCGTAGCGGTGCGTCCCGTGTGATTAACCATCTTTCTCCCTGATCGCACTGCATCAGCTGCCAGCACAGGGCTCAGCGCGGACGTCACAGCTCTCTCTCTCTCTCTCTCTCTCTCTCTCTCTCTCTCTCTCTCTCTCTCTCTCTCTCTCTCTCTCTCTCTCTCTCTCTCTTTTCTCACCTTCCCCTTCACGTTTTTCTCCCCTCCCTTATTCCACCGGAGCATCTCTCTCCTTCTGCTCTCCCACTTTCTCCACCGCCCACTTCTTCCCAACCATTGATCCCGACCACTCACCGCACCGCAGCCTCATCGCATTGCCCAGCTGCGCTTTTCTGCATTTTTTTCTTTTCCTTTTTTTTAATTTTCTTCTTTAAAGGGAGTAGAACCGGCACATTTTCCGGGACCAAATTAACTTCCTCCTCACCTCCCACCCTGCCTTACTCCTCATCACCATGGCGAGCACCGAGGATAAAGCGGCCAGCAAGGAGAGCACGTCCAGCTGGAAGGACTCCATCTACAACCCAAGGACCGGGGAGCTGCTGGGTCGCACGGCCAGCAGCTGGGGTAAGGATGCCTGCTAACACAGCACCTCATCGGTGTCACCCCCATCTGGTTTCGTCCTCCTCTCAGATATGAAATCTATGCAGCCTGCTTTTCCTTTCTGTACACGGATGGTTGAATGAACATCATTCAGAGGCTGGGTTTGCTGGGCCATCCCAGGCCTATACTTAAAGGTGTGAAGGAGGATTAGTAATGCCAGCAAAAGGTGTGCCCCAATCTCCTCTTGTTGCGTGATCAGACACAGCAGCTGACAGTTTTCCATTTTTATTAAAAATATATAGTTTATTTTATGTAGGCTCCATGTAGAGCACCCCATTGGCTGCCTGAGCTGCTCCCCTACCAAATGATCAGCAGTGCTGCTGCATTCCTCAACTGCATCCATAACTGATCAGGATGTAGACTATTTTATGTAATTCTTCTACCCAGGCTGAGGTGGTAACACGCCATCCTCCCACCCTTCCTCACCACAGCCGGCTCCTATAGGCTGGAGCGGGACTTGTCAGGCTGCCTGGGCCCCCGTGCTGCTGTGCAGTGGGATGCTCCATTGCAGTTGCATGGCCGCCTACATTAGCATGCCTGTCAAGGTCAAATGGGAATCCCTCTCTCTTCTTTCTCTGTCTTTCTGGCACTGGACAGGTGCATTGTGGGATACTGGTGGAGAGCAATGAGGAAAAAGATGAGGGGGGGACCAACCCCACCCCACTTTCTTTTGGTCTGCTTAGAGGGCATCTCTGAGTAGCAGACTGAATGCTGGTGAACCATTTTGATTCTGATGTTTCCTCCCTACAGCAGCAAAAGCTGCTGAATCCTGCCTGGTCTGAAAAGTTGGGGAGAGGGGGGGTCTGTTGAGGAAAAACCACCAGGGATAGTTAGCAGTGGGTAGCATTTCCCCTTGAATTCAAAATGGTCTCTCTCAAAGTTTTAGTTCAGTCAAACTGCAGTAAACCAAGTCACATTCTACAGCTCATGCTTCCTTTACAACATCTCCCCCCCCCCCCCCCCCCCATCTCTGTGTGTCTCCATAACCTTGCTGCAGCCCTCATCCTGCTCTTCTACCTGGTCTTCTACTGTTTCCTGGCCGGCATGTTCGCCCTGACCATGTGGGTGATGCTGCTCACCCTGGACGACTACGTGCCGAGGTACAGGGACCGCATTCCCGATCCAGGTCAGTGTCCTTCAGCACTGCAACACACCTAAGGAATGGCACGATCATCTACTATAACTGGTCCTATTTCTCTTTCAGGCATTTATTATTCATACTCCACCAACTTAGATGCTGTCACGGTAATGTGCTAGTTTATTGCTGCTTTTTGTATTGATCTGTTTGAAAGTCTCTTCCTGAGTCATATCTAGAGCAGGCTTGGCTCTGAGGATTTCTTTCCAATAGCTGGGGCGACTGTGGCTTGGGTGATCGTTCGTCCCGTAACCAAGTGGGTTGCTGGTGGAATCCCCACTCCATCCATCTCAGTTGTTGTGTTGTTGGGCAAGACACTTCACCCGCCTTTCCTGCTGGTGCTGGTCAGAGGGTCCGTTGGCGCTGATTGTCCGGCTGCCTCCTTTCTTTAAGGCTGCACCAGGGCAGCTGTGGCGACAATGTATTTTACCACCATCAGTGAATGAGGGAATGTAGTGTAAAGCGCTTCGGGTTTCTTTGGACTAGATAAAGCACCTTACAAGTACAGGCCATTTACCATAGCTGTGTTTTGGTGTCCATTATTGGGTTCTTTTCAGTCACTTCATGAATATTTCACTCAATCAGTGCGTTTACATGCAGTAAGAGAAAACCGAATTATTGCCTTAATCCGACTGAATTTGGACTTTTGAAATGCATGCATACATCTTAGTCCGGCTGGAGTCGAACCGAACGGGCTTTCTGTTAATCGAGCTAACACACCCATATAATATGGTTAAAAAGTCAAATTTCTCTGCATGTAAACGCCAACCCTGGCTTAGCCTAGCTATTCCCAGGAAGTGACGAGATCGCAGAAGCAGGAATAACAACATCTGTATGACTACAAGACGAGTCTAACACAATCAAACAGTACAGTACTTACGACTCTTATTATGCTGCAGCGTTGCTGTCGTCCATTTCTTCGCTCATTGTGTTAATCCTGCTTACACTCCGTGTGCTTCACTGTCACCAAACGGAAGAATGCCAGTGCGAAAGGGCGCATGTCGCCCTCTACTGTCGCGGAGTCAAATGCACTTCGTTCAATAATGCAATTTTCTGAGTGACATGTAAACTGGGCAAAAGGCTCCCATTCTGGTTAGGGTATTAGCTCAATTATTGCCAAAACCTCGATTTAGATGTGCATGTAAATGTACTGAATGTCTTTGTTGCAGGACTGGCGATCCGCCCAAACTTTTTGGACATCTCCTTCAATAAATCCGATCCACAAAAGTATTTCCAGTATGTCCAAAACTTGGAATCTTTCCTTCAAAGTAAGTGCACTCCAAGTCAATAAATAAAAATGATCTGTAGTTAAAGAAGTACCTCTCTTCCTCTCCTTTTTCATGAACTTCTGACATAAATCTGAAGCAGACCTCTGTCCACATCATGTCTCTGTCAGGATATAATGACACTGAGCAGGAGGGTAACGAGGATTGCAATTCAGGACAATACAGCGAGCGGGAAAATGAGGAGGAAACGTCAAAGAAAGCGTGTCGCTTCAGGAGGGCGCTCCTGAGTTTCTGCTCCGGCCTCTCTGACACTAACTTCGGATACCATGAAGGAAAACCCTGTGTGCTGCTCAAAATGAACAGGGTACCAAAATATTTTAGAGCTCCTTGTAAAAGTATGCATATCCTTTAAACGTTTTCACATTTTGTTAGATTACACCCAGAAACTTTCATAAATTTTATTGGTTGTTCCCTGATGCACTAACACAAATAACTATGTAGTGCATTGGTAGAAATGCGAACTGCTGGGATGGATCTAAAACCTGCAGGACAGTAGATCTCGAAGACCAGGGTTGGTGACCACTGGTTTGGATCAAAATATGTTTATGTTATAGAATGGCCCAGTCAAAGTCCAGACCTAAACCCAGTTAAGAAACTGCGGGTGCAATCTGATGGAGCTTGCTATATTATGCAAAGACAAATGGGACAAAAATGAAGTTTTTTAGGATGCATAAAGCTGGTAGAGACATGCTCTGAAGGACTTTTCAGCTGAAATTGAAGTGAAAGGTGGTTCTACAAAACATTTAATCAACGGGACTTTATAGATTTCTTGCTTTCATTTTTTTATTGTAAAAATCTTTGAAAACATGCATCTTCATTTTCCTTCCACTTCCCTTTAAGAATCCAAATAAAATACATTGTAGTTTTTAGCTATAACGTGACAAAACGTGAAACGGTTTATTAGGTATGAATACATTTTGTAAGTGAAGGCCCCTAAATGATTAGATTTTTCTGTAATGGTGCAGCATCCTGACAGCGAACCTCCACCTGTTTCTCTGCCTCCACAGATCATCGGCCTGAAGCCAGCCGGAGAGCCCTACATCAACTGCACTGTCAAAGTAAAACAAAATAACAACATCTCATACGCCCAACTTTTTTCTATGTGTATTTGTGTCTTTTTAGTTCTTCCATTAAAAACAAAACATTTATAACCACTGTGGATTCAATATCTCCTTTGTTGATCTTACCTTAATTTTTCTTTTTTTTGTTTCTTTTATTTCTTTTGTGTCTCATGTCTTTTTGCATGCTGTCACTGATGTCTTTAGGGTAAGACGAATATGTGAATTATCCGGATAAGGGCTGTAGGAGTAAGAACACATTTCTGTTACGTAACAGGTCATTATGTGGGCGCCTCTAAAACCCATCTAAGTGACATTTTAGAGTTTATTTTTAGCCTAATCCGTGTCACTCTTTTACCCCAGAAATGTCGCTTTTTCAGACTCAACGCAGAACATCCGATTACCTAATTCATTGAAATATCTCTGCCAAACTCAGAGGGACATTGCTTATGCTTTCTTACGTCCTGTGTCATGTTGTCTTAAAAACATTTCCCATTTGCTTTTAATTTAACACTAAGCTGCTTTTATTCAATGTAAAACTTATACCTTATAACTTATACCTACATGTTTTCCCTTGCAGAAAGACAACCCGGTCCAAATGCACTATTTCCCCAAAGAGGGACGCATTGACAAGAAGTATTTCCCGTACTATGGCAAAAAAGCTCATGTAAGTATCAGCCTGCTGCCCAACTGTTTCTTACCTTCTCATGTACATGTTGGCGCATCTAAAAACATGTCTTAAATGACGGAATGAAGTGCGTTTTATGAAACAGCCAATCTTTTCCTTAGGCCTGGTTCACACTGTAAGATTTTAAGATTCTCAGAACCCGAGAGTCCACACACGGTGATAAAAAAAAATCATGGATATAACAGTTTTGGTCCTGCAGTGTGTGGTGTATGTCCACACGGCAAGGTCAGGCGGGAAATCACAAGTTCAAATGTGACTTTGGAGAAAATAAAGATGGTGGACGAGGAGGAAGGCAGGCTAGATGCTTCCAAGGCATACTGCTGCCCCTCACATTGCTTTCTGATTGGCTACACATCATATTCAACAGGTTTCATGCTCGTTTGTCCTCTAAACACACCACACACGCTGTGAAATTGGGCCAAGACAATCCAACATGTTGAATATCCCCAATTTGTGATCAAAACGGTCCCAACGTCCTTCCGAGCAGACCAGAGTGCTCTGAACACACCACACACAGCAGGAATAACTGATTAGATTATCTTTAGACCCATCAAGATAATCGGGACGTCCTTAAGATTGTCAGAAGGGGAGAATCAGGTCCGAAATTGGCATAAAAATCTTGCAGTGTGAACCAGGCCTTTGTCTTTGAAAGATATGCTTTTGAAACTGAATGACTTGGTTCAAATGTTTCAGTTATCCTTTCACAAGCTTGTCACAATAGTTTGTCCGTTAGTTCACTTGCTTTGGTCCAGACAAAATGTTTATTTCCCTTTTTTTTTTTTTTTTTTTTTTGCTGCGGTTCCTATTCAGGTCTAGAGTTTCTCAACAAAAAGACATGTATGCTAAGGTCTTTCAGCCATTGGATAGTTAATTGTGTAAGCGGGCTAAAACCCGGAACCCATGTGAAAATAAATCAACATAAACAATGGAGAGTGCTGTTCTTCTCGTCTTTCTGGCATTATGGTTAGTACACAGGGACAGAAAAATCTGAGCAGTGTCAGTCATTTTGACAGAGTAGTAAATAAACCTCTGACCACTTTGTGCACATATGCAGACATTTTTGACTTTGCGCATGGAACATGTATTCTAACTAAATCAATTTTTAAAAAAAAGATTCCCATTAGAGTGTCTGAGCATTCTCTCAGACCTTGAGTCAGTGCATGTCGCAATCCACAAGGTGACAACATGTCGAAGAGTTACACTGAGGCTTTGGAGCGCATCAGCGGCTGCACCAGACACAGACTGGCGGTGAAAGATCGGTGCAGTTTATTTATTGATGCAAAAAGAGCGCATCCAGGGAGATTTCCTCGCACTGGAGCAAACAGAAAAGCCCCTTGTTCAGATAGTTTTGTTTTTCTGATCACTTCAATTGGATATATGTTCGCTGATTTCAAAACTATGACTGAAGTGGCGCTTCAGCCTCCATTACGTACAGGCGGAGGGCAGTTCAGGCCACAGCAGGTGAAATGTTCATAATTATTAATCTGCTCAATGTGTGAGGCATGATGTGGATTCTCTGATCAGTTTGTTCCGATTTAATATCAACTAAAATGCAAGATTTCTGACGCACACCGACAGACGAAAACACACCACACCAGTACTGAAATCCCTCCACTGGCTGCCAATTGCATTCAGGGTTCAAAACAAGCTGCTCCTTTTTAGTTTTTAAGTCATTGCATGTTCTTGCCCCCTCCTACCTATCTGACCTGCTTTCTCCCCACCAACCGTGTCGAATGCTTAGGTCGTCCGGTCAACTACTCTTAGAGGTTTCAATAGCTCGCTGTAAATCTCCGGGTGAAAGAGTCTTTTCGGTCAGCGCCCCAAAACTGTGGAACAAACTCCCCCTTGGAGTCAGGCAGGCGTCCTCTATAGCCTTATTTAAATCTTTGTTAAAAATGTATTATTTCTCCCTGGCTTTTAAAATCTTAGTTTTTGGTATCTTCTTTGAATATTTCTTATGTTTTCTGCTTTTAATTTATTGTCTTATCTTTGCTCTTAACCTTTTATTGCTATTGTGTTTGTTTGTTGTTTTTTCCCGTTACTGTTCAAGCACTTCGGTCAGCCGTATGCTGTGTATAAAGTACTATACAAATAAAGTGGTATGGTATGGTAAAATGAATAAAAATGAACTACTGAATATGTTATCATTTAAAAATGTATTATGACCGTTTTTTCTTTATTCTGTCAGTCAAAATGACCGACAACAACAGATTGTAGCAAGACCTCTTATACAGCTACAGATCTTAACAGAAATGTTTGAGTGTCAAGACTGTTTGATGCAACATGAGGTGTACAATAAGATGCAGATAGATTGTGTATAATTAACATTATAAATACGAATAGACTGTATTCATGTCACAGTGGGGACATCACATGTTAACGCAGCACACGCATAAAAGATAGCAAAAAAAAGAAGAAATCTCGTGCCCGCCGAGACTGAAAAGGTTGGGTTTTTTTGGGGTTTTTTGTTTACTGGGTGGAATAAAGTTCTGTTGCTTTCACACCTCATTTGTTCTGCACCAGGGTTCTTTTGGAACCACTCCGAGATCACCTCTTCAGCTGGATCTCGGTTTGCTTGTTTAGTGTGCACCACAGTTTGCTGGGTTGTATTCACACCGGCGCAAAAGAGCAAGACCAAGGGAAGAAAATAATTTGAGTTCGTTTTAAGTGAACTAAACGAGGCTGGTGTGAATACACCCTGGCGTGTAGGCCGCTTCTAAAACATTGACTTTGTTGTCCCTTATGGTGGTTTTGTAGCTAATTTGTTCGTATGGTTAGGGTCATTGTCTATTTGCAAGACCTATTTGTACCCAAGCTTTAACTTCCTGGTGGATGTTATGAGATGTTGCTTCAATATTTCCTTATAATTTGGAAATGTTGATACTTGTAAGCTACACAAGTTCCTCCAACAGCAAAAAAAAGCCCCAACAGCATGATGCTGCCACCCAGACCTGGCGCCAGGGCAATTTAGCTAGGGGGCTGCAGCTTTTTTTTTTTTTGGGGGGGGGGGGGGCAGTTTTTATTTAACCCCTGGCAGTGTGTTAAATATTCCCAGGTTTAAACGGCCCTTTTTGACACCCTATGTACATATTCATATGCAGGCCGGCCCATGGCCTGCTGCCACCGCATACTTTACAGTTGGTATGGTGTTTCTCTGGTTTTCCTCTGAAGTTAAAGATGGTCATTATAGCCAAATAGTTCCATTTTAGGTTCCCCATACCAGATGCCTACCATGGACATGTATCTGAAAATTAGGATATTTGCACCAGAACATTTGCAAGCTGTTAGCTGTTTTTTTGCTATGTTGCCCTTTGACTAATGGCTTCTTCCTCACTAACTGCCGTTTCAGGCTATTAGAATGGCCTCTTCACAAGGTCTTTGGTTTTGTTCTGGGGCTATTCACGTTTCACACTGAAAGATTTTTATCTCTGGGGACAGACACCATCTTCTTCCGGAACGTTTTGATAGCTGGATGGTGTTCATAGTGGTGTGAATAAATGTTTCTACAGTGGAGCATGGCACCTTAAGAGATCTGTAAATTGTACCCAAGGAGGAACCAGACTTGTGGAGTTCCACAGTCCCAAACATTTATAAAACCATGACATCATCATCAAGGTGGACACAGATTGTTGGAAGGCATAGTAATCTTGGTGTATGTATGTAAACTTCTGACTCAACTACAAAAATAATCCTTACTTTTTGTCATTATTTGGACCTTTTCAAAATAATCTTGGCGATCCTAACTAAGAAATAGTTTGGTACATTATGTCACACAGTGATGGAAATAGGTTTATTACAGAGCTTGTAAATATCTGGTTTTAACTGTATTTTCAGTATATATGGTGTCTGATGCTGTGCAATCTTTCCTCATTTCTAAACAGCTTGAGTGTTCTTTACATACAGTCGCCCAGCTTCTTACACCGCTGAAACGCAGGGCAGATACGCTCTAGTGTCATGGAGGTAAAACTTCTAGCTGTGCTGATGAAGAATGTTTCATTCCCAATGCAGGAGAACTATGTTCAGCCTCTTGTGGCTGTGAAACTGCTGTTCACCAAGGAGGACTATAACAAGGAGCTGACTGTGGAGTGCAAGGTTGAGGGCTCCAACCTTCGCAACAACGATGACAGGGACAAATTCCTGGGCCGCATCACCTTCCGGATCAAGGTTGTGGAGTAAAACGCTAAAGGCGGCTCCAGGGGGCACACTAGGGGCTGCCCGAATTCGCAAACGGATTTGTGTTTGGGAAAAAAGGAAAAAAAGGAAGGAAGTGTCAATTACGTCACAAAGATTATTTTTTTAAAGTTTGGGTTCCAACAAACGAGCCGGTTGGTATCAGAAGTTTGCTTTGATGACCTTTCTGACCCTTCTTTCCATTGTGATTTCTTGCTGATCTCTTCAAAGATCCCCAGAACAAGAATTTCTGGACCCTATCCATTCCTGTTGCACCGTTCATCCTTTACTTTGTTTAGATCCTCTTTTTAGTGCTGATGTGATTTAATAACCTATAGCCATTGGAACCAAGCTCTTTGGCGCTGTTGTGTAATTGCTGATACGATACTTTTTTCTTTAAAAAAACAACAAAAAAACGACTTTTCATTTGTAATCTTACTCCTGTCAGGATTATGTTTCCACCTTTGAATCTGTATGAGGGACCCTGTTACTTACTGGTGTTGCGAGGATTTGGATCTTGCTGTGTAGTAGAGCTGGAAAAAGTAGAACATTTCCAACATATCTCTCATCTCAAAGACTTCATCAAGGCATACCTTGATACGCAAGTATAGTCAATATATCCTTGTATATGAAATGCCAATTCAAAACCCCCTTTTAACTATAAATACATAGTGATCTTAATCATATTTAGGGAACTATAGATAGAAATTTGTCTTGCGGTGCGCAGAACCGCAGTCCAGTCTTGTGCCGTGTGTCTGTTAGACTGTTTGTCCGTCTGCATGTATGTTTGTCTGTTCATCTGCCTGTCCTCCTGTTTGTCCACCTCTCCACTGTCGCAGCCAACATGTGAGTGGATGAGCTGCCTCGCTTGGGGTTGGCGGTGTGTATGGTGGCTGAGAAGGTACGGCGAAGGTTTGCTGTTTGAGGCGAAGAGGAGCTGGAGAAGCATAACAAAAAATAACTTCACTGCAACTATGTACTGTATATCTTTATGTGATCTGTATATCTGGGTCTCAAAGATTGTTTGTTAGCTTACTCTCTTCAGCCTGTTTATCTGATTGTCTGCTGATCTATTACTCTTTAATGTACATATATATAAATATATATATACACAAACACACACACGCGCACAATATCTACCATATTTACTTAATTCACACTGTATTTTGGTCACCAAACATAATGTCTGTGCACTGTAAAGAAATATAATTTAAGCAAAGATTTACAGAAGATTATCTTATTCAAAGCTATGTTTACACAGTCTTAAAAGGAACCCGTATTTAAAGCAACAACCTGTAACATCTCTTCAGGGTGCCTTAAGACCTGATGAAATAAATTGTGGAATAAAAATGATTTTGAAGAAAAAAAAGTAATAGTTTCCTGTGTCTTTTTTTGTTTGTTTTATTTCTATTTTAGCTTGTAAAAAAATGTGTTTTTGCTTTGACATAGAAACAGTGTTAGCATGCTAAATTTATTACCAAAATATTTTTGATATTCTGTCTTAAAGGAATGTTTTGACATTTGTAAATGCCGATTCTCTCAATAAAAAACAATGCCAAACATCCACCTCCAACAAAATGGCATAAAGGGATAAGAAAACATTTTACCATGTTTAAACTTTAGAGTTCACTTTTTTCCCTCCCATAATTTTTTTTTTCTAATTTAAACAATGTAAACCTGCCTTTTTATTAAACACATTCCTGACTTAAATAATACCTCAGTCAGGTCAGGAAAGATACTGCCTGCTCATAACTAGACCATATAACTCCACTGAGAAATACATGTTTTTCTTTTTCAATCATATTATTCTTTTTTTATTCACATTGTGTTTATTTTTTCTGTGTTATTTAACAAAGATTGTCGGCACTTTTTTGTCCTCAAAGAGAGATTGGGAGGATTTAAAATGTAATTCTAATTGCATTTTCAATACAGTACTTTATTTCTAATCTTCTGGAAAGTCACTCTCACTTCATTAGCCCTTGTGTTATATGATAAAGTCTACAAGATTATCACATAAATGGAGATATGCATGAATAGAATGGAACTAATATTTACCAAAAGATAAGTTAATAAAGTGGATGGTGAAAGCAGTTGGACTGCAGATTTGTTGTAGTACATTTTTGCAATCACATGGGGGCGACAAAAACAATTCTGTTGGATCCACCAGAGAGACAAAGCACTGACAGAGAAGAAATTAAAAGGACCGAGGAAAAGGTGACTTCAGAGAGAACACATTGTACATACACTAACACCTAATGGTAGAACACGGTAAGACAAAGTTGGTAACATCCCAACGAGCTTGATCATTAATATTTAGCATGTCCATCTATATTCTTTAACAGTGTTTAATATCTCTCATGCTCCTCTTACATGTCTACAGACTTACTAATGGATACCCTAGGTTCCTCTGTGGATGTTGGCTGGCTTTTGTTAGGCGGAGTTTTACAATAACCCATCACTTCTTCAATAATGTAAAGTTTAGTCCCTGGGGAGGCTGGTTGATCACATGCTAATTCTATAAATATTGTTGTTAGGTAGCCAGTGGGCTTAGGATCATTATGGTGATGAAAAAAGGAACCAATTAGGCATTTTCCAGAAATTAGTGCACAATCTGAAGCTACATTCATGTTATAATTCTATCACTGTTGGACATGAACTAACCTTAACCTCTTTTATAAGACACAACCATAAACATGACATGCAAAAACATTTTTATATGTTGCAATCACAAACTTTAATGTATTCTGTGCAAAGTAAAAAGATAAACATGTTTGTTTGCTACATGAGCTGCACAGTGCAGTAGTTGGTAGCGCTGTTGCCTTGCAGCAAGAAGGTCCTGGGTTTCAATCCCAGCCTGGGGTCTTTCTGTATAGTTTGCATGTTCTCCTTGTGCATGTGCAGGTTCTCTCCGACTCTGGCTTTCCTCCCACAGTCCAAAAACATGACTGTAAGGTTAATTGATCTCTCTAAATTGTCCTTAGACATGAGTGTGTCCGTGCGTGGTTGTTTCTCCCGTGCACCTCTATGTTGCTCTGCGATAGACTGGTGACCTGTCCAATGTGCCTCTGAGATCCCATCCTGCCTCTCACCACATAACTGCTGGAGATGGGCACCAGCGACAGTGTAAGGATAAACAGGTTTAGATATTGGATGTTTGCAACATGCTTTTATGAATAGAAACCTGAATGTTGTGTCGAGTAAATACTTGTAGAACCACCTCTAGCTACAATTACAGGTCTCTTTTGGTAGGTTTCTACCAGTGGTGCATCATCAGAGACTAACATTTTCTCTGATTTACTATGATATTTAAGTCTGGGCTTTAACTGGTCCATTCTGACACAATATTATTTTATCTAAATCATTGAATTCTACCGTTGGGTGTACGTTTAGGGTTTTCCACATCAGTCCCAAGTGTTTTTGAGCCTCTAACATGCTTTGTTCCCTTTTTTAGCTCAATTTCCCCCTCTAAACTTCCCTGTTCTTGCTAAAGAAAACATTCCTCATGGCATGATGCTACCACCACCACGTTTCACCATGGGGATACTCCATTCAGGGTGATGTGTTGCTTAAGATTTCTGCCACTTCGTGATTTGCATGTTTGCCAAAAACTTCTGTCTCACCTGATGAGGGCACCTTTATGCGTCACAGCTAGTTTCGTTGCCATTTCTGGCTCTCTGTGGTAAATGTTGCAGCTATTGACGAAGCAGAAGAATGATTTGCTCCTAGGTTTTCAAGTGCATTTAACAAAACCACAGCAGATTATTTGAGGACTGACACTGGTCTGTAGATCAGAGTAAGGCACCTCACGACAAATTGAATTCCGTTGGGGGGGACAAAAAAACTTGAACGTAGTTAAAGTCCTGCAGCTGCACTTGTCATAAGGTGGAAAGAGATGGCAGGTGGTGCTTTTAAGTATAGGGGCTTAAACGCTGTCATCCCAGTTAAAATGGGACACTTGATGCATTTGTTGGCTCATCTGTTTTTACATGGGTCTCCAATTGCTATTCTGGCATATGCAGCTTGATCAGCCAGACAAAGCCAAAACTGCATTAACCAATGGCACTCTTTAGTACATCCAGATAATGTAGATTAGCAATTTTAAGGCTCCCCCACCTGCATTTGATGGTGTTGCAGGGCTTGTAAAAGTTGTGCCTTCACAAGGGATCCAAGTTAGACTAATTTGGTGTTTCTTTAAACATTAGGGCCTGTTGAACTGCAAACAAGTCAATACTAAACACTTTTGCCACAGATTTTCTATTCCAAAAAATTTGATGCATGACAATCCGTTTGAAATGCAATTGCAGAGAACACCATCAAGGACTTCTGTTCGGAGACACTGCTGAACATTTCTCAGCTTTGGGGTTTAAACATTTTAGGACATATGGCCTGCGAGTCAATTCATCAATTCTAAACATACCCAATCATTTGTCTAGATAGAGCTAAAAAAAGAAAAGAAAAAACAAACAACAAAAAAAAGCACATGACATCCCAAAGGATTGTAGTAAATGCAGCAATAAGACCACATCCTTTTATTTAAAAGTTTCCCCAAAGAATGTGGGCACATTTACACTTCTTTGGTTTCCAGTTGTACTAATATAAGATTAATTAGCTAGTGCCAAAGGTGTGGGTTTGTTTTTAAAATAGCTGGGGACAATGACCGGGAAATGGGCTAAAAAATATGACAGAAATCACACAATGCATGCCCACCTTGGCCCCTGGGGGTAGCGCGCACAGACCTGCGCCATCTTTAGATGCATGGTGTAAGATAACTAATAGTGGGCAGCTTGTTGTGCAGTTAGTTTCCAAACCACGCAATTCATAGTAACATACAATTTGAGACTGTATGATGTGCGCCAAAACGTAGCATTGACACACTGCTGAGACATAGTTTTCACACATGGATTTGCCACCACAGAGTCCAGACCATAAACCCATTGAGAATCTTTGGGATGTGTTGGAGAGGCTTTACGCAGCGGTCAGGCTCTACCATCATCAATGCAAGATCTTGGTGAAAAATTATTGCAACACTGGATGGAAATGGATCTTGTGAAATTGCAGAAGCTTATCGAAACAATGACACAGAGATTGTGTGCCGTAAACAAAGCTAAAGGCGGTCCAATGAAAAACACAGGCCCAGATTGCTGTACAACTGACTTGCCCTTCATAAATCCTGTTTGGTCCTGATGAATAATTTTGTGCGGCACTTCCTCTAGTCTCCCAGTTATCTAGTTAGTGTTTTGTAATCACAGCAAAGTAGACTCACTGGCCGATAGGATTCACAATTCACTGGATCTTTACCTTTCTTTAGTAACACGGACATGATTGCCTGTGTCATTGAAGGTGGGAGAGCCTTGACCCTGAATGATTCGGTATAAACTTTACATAAGTCGGGAAGGAGCTTGGTACAAAAAGTTCTGTAAAACTCGATTGGAAAAATGTCAGGTCCTGGTGCCCTGCCTGACTTAATTTTCCGAATTACCTGTTCAATGTTCTTTTGATTGTAAATTTTAGACATTTTCTTCCTGATTTGTATTGAGTGGGCATACCATTGTTAATGGGTTTGATACTGCTGTACAGATTGACTCTAATTTGTAGAATTCTTTCATTAAAAAGGTTGGCCAATTCATTGCAGGACCTTGTACAATGCACGCTACAGTCACAGGAGGGCACAAGCATTTGCAAGGTTGCTGTTAATGATTTCAGAGAAGAATGATTCCCTTGCATCTTTGAATGTAAAGCGATATCTTTGTAGATCTCACAATAAACCTGGAATTTAGTTATGGAACTGTTACCCTCAACCACAGTCTTGGAGAGGCGATAATTGACAAATTGTACACAGAAATACTGTAATTAAATTGAAGTTGACCTTAAATAACATTGTGCCAACAGAATTGGGATTACCATGATTTTAATAGCCTATTAAGAATTCAAGACAAATCTGTTTAGCTAAGAATAAAATACATTTTATGGTACTTTATATAAAATGAAGAACTTAAAACAAACAGTGTGCTCTACAGGTACTTAAAAAGACAAAATTACAAATTACTTTTCTTTGAATAAAATGTTGACAAGGGATCTCATTGCACTCTATATAGGAAGAAATCCATGACTAATTCTGGATTGGTTGTACTCAAACTAAATATCCCCACAGGGATTATTAAAATATCTCTTATCTTATCTTATGAGAGAAATTAAATAGTTGTTGGTTCAAGATTTTTAAGCAAAGAAAAAATCTAAACAGAGAGACTAGATGTAAAAAGGAAAGTCACAAAGTCCCAAATAACATTAAACTACATGCATGTCTTAAATGTTTTGGGGGGATTTTTTGGGGAGAGAACCAATTAAGAGTTGATAACTTGCAGCTGTCCAACCTGCAGATGGGGCTATTTAAGCATCAGAAGTTGATTACACCTTCAGGTTGTGGCTGGAAACATGGGAGGGGTCTGGATTTTGAGTGTTTTTGCAGTGGCATGTTGGCTTAAAGGTTTGTCTTTTCTATGTGGTAAATCTGATGGCAGGATGTTATGGAAATTTCAAACTAAAATTAAATTCTGCTCTCAGCAATAGTTGTGGCTGAGAAGGTTTATACTGTGTAGTGATCCATTAGGTGTGAAGTAAACTAATGCTTTTCTGTCTGAAGGGTCCTGTTTGCCAATTCCTCAAAATGTAGCTGGACAAGAGGATAAGCAGAAGATGCAGAATTGTAAGAATCATGTGAAGTGGTGGGACACAACTTAATGAAGCTACTGTCTAGCATTAATGTTTGTTTTGCAGTCCTAACAGAAAATGACATATCTCTACGGAAGACAGACATAGAGATGCTGTATCTCTACGCAAGGCGTAGCGACGCCTCCCACAACGTGTCAAGCGACGCCTCCCACAACGTGTCATCCTGGGAACCTTTTTAAATAAAATTTTCATAATCTGGTTTAATTTCAGTTCCTCTGAGAATTTCTTGCACATACAGAGACTTGGAAATCTGCCACTCTGCTTGCAGTGTTGTGATTGGTCAAGCACAATTTTGCTGGTGCCTTCTAGAAAGTCCTGGTTAAAAAATTCGGTTAGGCAGTTGGCGATGGTGGCGGTACAGAGGCAAAGTTTGACAATCCTTAACTCCTTCTCCAAGCTGCGTGACCTCAATAGCAGAAGTTTGTGTTTAGTCGCGCACACAAGGGAGCAGGTGTCTAAATTCATGTAACGAGTGCTCTCAAGGATTAATTCTACAAATGCATCCTAATTCTTATATCAAAGAATTGTAACAGTAGTTGCCATTCCTCCATTCTTTAAAATGCCTGGGGTGACATTAGCTTAGCTGAAGGTTTCATTTTAGCCAGAAATTTTCAACTAAAAGGCTTTAAAACTGAGGGGGCTTTTTCTTGTTCCCATGTAGGTCAACTCAATGTTTTGAATCGGTTTAGCACACACACTTTTATGAGGTAATTTCAATACAAACCTTCCAATCAGTAAAGTTGTGGGAATCTAAAGGTGAAACTCAAAATGATCATGCAAGTTTATTTCCACAATTCAACTTTATTGAAATCAAAACAATTCAGTTGATCAGATTCAAAACAGCGGTCATCCCAATTCGTTTTACAAAGTCTTCAAACCTTCCAGTTTAAAGGTTTAGCTAGTTTTCTGTTTGGAATCCCAGCAGATTGCAGAGTCATTGACTGGCAGTTGCACCCTGTTTTAAACCAGGATTTTCAATGTCAGACCTTAAAAGTATCATGCATATGTACTTGGTTGGAGGCCCCTTTTGCATCAACTACTGCCTCAATGCGGCGTGGCATGGATGCTATCAGCCTGTGGCACTGCTGAGGTGTTATGGAAGACCAGGATGCTTCGATGGCGGCCTTCAGCTCTTCTGCATTGTTCGGTCTCATCTTTCGTGGCAGGCAGGCAATGCCTGTTAAAGAAATATCTCAAGGTTATATCGATTGAAGAAATTCTTAAAGGCATCTGGGGAAGAGGCCTCTCACACACTCTGATCTGACTCCTCAGCTGTGAGGGAGTGTTTTGGTTAACCTTGCAATGAAGACAATACATCAGGCAGAAGCTGCTTGCAGAGAGGGCAGACATGATCTGGGTGCGAGAGTTCGAGTGTTGGCCCACACTGGCTTGTGTACTAGACTGGCCGTAATAAAATGAGAAACGCCGATGCAGGCTCCAGCTTCATCCATATGAAGGGAAGAAGACTTTTTCCCACAGCAGTTGGCGCCCAACGTGCCCTTCAGCAGGCAAAACAGAGTGGACATGTGACTGTTTTTTTTTCTCTCCAGCATCCGAGTTTCAGAAAGAGTCACCATCAAAAAATCCCTGCGTCGGCCGCCGCATGGAGAACCCCGGTTTCTAGGTGAGGCTCAGTCTGACACAGTGCGCTGAACTCGTGGAATATGGACTGTTGTGGTCTACTTCAGACCCTTTCCAAAAAGTTAGAATATAATAGAAAAGTTTATTTCCACAGATTATAGATTCAGGACCTACAACAATTTCAAGTATTTGTTTATCTGTACTTGTAATTTGGGCTTCCAGCTCATAAAACCCACAAAAACAGGAATTCAAATAATGTGAATAATGTGAAGAAATTGACCCAAATTTTACATGTTTTAAAATGCGTGTCACACACTCCTCTTCTAAACTCAAAGCACCTGCACAGGTTTTCCCAGGTGTCATTAAATTGCCTCAATTTGGTTCAATCGTCCGTTAGGTTCAATAACTTTAAAAAGCTCAACAACCTGATAAAGAAGGCTGATTCTGTTGGCACTACTGTGGAACCACTGGAGATGATGCAAAGAAGGATTCTTCATAAAATCAAAAAGATTATAGACAACCCTGAGCATCCTCTTCACGAGACTGTCATTCAACAGAGCAGAGCTTCTTCAGTCGGAGGCTTCTTCAGTTTCGCTGCACTACAGACTACTACAGGAAATCCTTCCTGCCCACAGCCATCACTATCTACAACAATTAATTTCCCTCTGGGATCAATAAAGTATTTTTGAATATGGGGAAGATAGCAGAGTTGACAACTGGCCAAAAGACCATCATTGATACCCTCCAAAGGATGGGTAAGCCACAAATGTTTGTAGCTAAGGAGGCTGGCTGTTCCCAGAGTGCTGTGTCCAAGCATGTCAATGGAAAGTCTAGTGGAAGGGTAAAATGTGGCAGGAGAATTTGCACCAGCTGAAGGTCCAAGGGTTTGGATGAAGACAGGTGATGAACAGAACCCAAGCTACTTGAGGTCCAATGTGAAATATCCAGTCAGTCATGATTTGGGGTGCAGGTGTTGTTAAACTCTCTTAAAGCCAAGGTCACCGCATTAGTCTACCACAATGTGTTAGAGGATTTCATGATTCCTTCTGCTGAGGATCAGTATGGAGATGCAGAGTTCATCTTCCAGCAGGACCTGACCCCTGCCCATACAGTTAGAAGCACCAAAACCTGGTTTGATGCCCATGCCATCACAGTGCTTGACTGGCAAGCCAACTCGCCAGACCTAAACCCCATTGAGAAACTACGGGGTTTCATCAAGAGGAAAATGAGGGGATCAGACCCAAAAACAAAGAGCTGACAGCAGGCATCAAGGAAATCTGGGCTTCCATAACTCCCAGGCAGTGCCACAGGCCGATTGCCTCCATGCCATGGCGCATCGAGGCAGTGATTAGGGCAAAGGGTGTAAGGTTTTGCTTTTGGACTCTAGTGCACACAAACGACACAGAAGGTTGTAAACACAAAATTATTTTATTTCTTTTTCGGCCAGAGAGGAAACTAGAACGCACGGGGAGCTTGGAAGGAAATCTGAGTCAGGCACTGGGAGATGGAGCCTGCCACTGGGGACAAGAGGAGGGACAGGTGAGTGCAAACAGAGGATAAGCAACGGGGAACAGAAGTTGGGATCCTTACTTGAAACAGGGCGAGACTGCTGCTCAGGAGGAGCCAGAGAGGGTATGAGTCTCCCGTCGGCTGAATGAGAGTGGGCCGGCCGGTGGAGATTTGAACCCAGCCAGAGGACCTAGAAGGGAAGGCCAAAAGATGACTGGAGGAGAGCAGACGCCCAGGCTGCAGACAACTGACCTGCGAGTCCAGGTAGGTGAGCAGCTGCTGGAGAACGAGGCGGTGAGTTGCTCTTGATGAACACTGACCTAAGACAAGGTCTAGGAAGCGGTCTGTTACCACACAATGATGTTAACCATCTGGCGTCTGCTCCAGCTAGGCGCTCCCCTTTTAACTGCTCTTCCTTGATTAGGCTGAGTGGAACCAGCTGAGGGAGAGAGCTCACCAAGCCACACCCCTGGATGGAGAGAAGGCAAGCACACACACCCTCACACACCCACACCCTCACAAAGGGATTCCCTACCAATTATTGAAGATTTACATATTGTTTTGAAAGTACCATATTTTGATTGATTTGATGTGTTCCCAATTTCTTTATTTTTTTCTGCTAAATCTCACAAGTAAATGGTGATTTCTTCACAGTATCCAAATTTTTTTGAATTCGTGTTTTTGTGGGTTTTATGAGCTGGAACCACAAAGTATGTACAGATAATCAACTCAATACTTGAAATCATTTAAGTTGTGGGCCCTGAATCTATAATCTATGGAAGTTTAACGTTTTGCATGGACTTATGGAAATAAGTAAACCTTTCCAAGATATATAGATTTTTTGGAAAGGGCCTGTTGGTATTTTCTTACGCTCTCCGAGTCTACTTTGAGAGGGAAAGAATGATTATTTTTTCCTCTGTCCGAGCCTTTGGGAGAGAGCGGCAGCTGATAGTGGACTTTTAAAACAGAAAGACCTGGAATAGGAGAGTGGTCTTGCAGCGGGCTACATGCAAGGTTTCTTTCTTGGTTGCTTCTTTCGCTCTCCATGTCTGCCTGCAGAAAAATAAAAAGAAAGTTCAAGAATGAGAAAGCACCTTTCTCCGTTCATTCAAGACTGGACTGTGCCAGAAAAAAAGAAAACACTGCTGTGATGTTTGACAGACTGAATTTGACCTTCAACCGACAGCGTCCAGTGACCAGAGAGGGGGTGGAAAGAGCCAGACATTCCCCCTTCAATCCATAATCTATGATGAGAGGGAAGCAACCGCTTGGCCAATGAGCTCACGCACTGTCCCGTTTGATGATCACAGTGGGCAGCAACTGAAGGGGAGTGAGATTCAAAATCCTTTTACAGAAGCAGACAGGGAAAGACAGTAGTATGGGGCCAAATCAATGACTAATGTAGTTTTACTTAGAAATTGTAGATTTGTGCATGGTAGTCAATGTCCATGCTTAATATGAATGAGTTATACCCAAAACTGTGCTTTTCTAAAATTTTGCCTGTGAGAATATGATTCAAAAACTACAACCTTAATGAATATATGAAGTGAAAGTTCATGAATACGAACTGAAATTTTACGACTGTGGCAAATGATGAGTCTCCAATTGTGAATACTAATTGTGTGCTGCCAAAACAGTGACATCTGGTGACGTCAGGCGTCACAGGCATTATGCATCGAGCAAGAAGACAACAGTAGATCTCGAGGACCAGGGTTGGAGACCACTGGTTTAGATCAAAATATGTTTATGTTATAGAATGGCCCAGTCAAAGTCCAGACCTAAACCCAGTTAAGAAACTTAAAGCGGGATGGCTTTAAAACATTTTTTCACAAATGCTCTTTGTGCAACCTAATGGAACTTGATATATTATGCAACGAAAAATGGGACAAAAATGTCATTTTTTTGGATGCACAAAGCTGGTAGAGACATGCTCTGAAGGACCTTTCAGCTAAATTTGAAGTGAACGGTAGTTCTACAACACATTTCATCAACGGGAGTTCTTACATTTCTTACTTTCATTTTTTTATTGTAAAAATCTTTGAAAACATGCATCTCATTTCCCTTCTACTTCCCAACAAGAATCCAAATAAAATACATTGTAGTTTTTAGCTATAACCTGACAAAACGTGAAAAGGTTTATTAGGTATGAATACATTTTGTAAGTGAAGGCCCCTAAATAATTCGGTTTTTCTGTAATGGTGCAGCATCCTGACAGCGAACCTCCACCTGTTTCTCTGCTTCCACAGATCATCGGCCTGAAGCCAGCCGGCGAGCCATACATCAACTGCACTGTCAATATAAAACAAAATAACAACATCTCATACGTCCCACTTTTTTGTATGTGTATTTGTGTCTTTTTAGTTCTTCCATTAAAAACAAAACATTTATTACCACTGTGGATTCAATATCTCCTTTGTTGATCTTATCTTAATTTTTCCTGCCAGACACCTACCGGGGGCATGTCTCTGAAAATTAGGATATTTGGACCAGAACATTTGCAAGCTGTTAGCTGTTTATTTATTTATTTTTATTTATTTTTTGCTATGTTGCCCTTTGACTAATGACTTCTTCCTCACTAACTGGCGTTTCAGGAAATTAGAATGGCTTCTTCACAAGGTCTTTGGTTTTGTTCTGGGTCTATTCACGTTTCACACTGAAAGATTTTTATCTCTGGGGGACAGACACCATCTCCTTCCGGAACATTTTGATAGCTGGATGGTGTTCATAGTGGTGTGAATAAATGTTTCTACAGTGGAGCATGGCACCTTAAGAGATCTGTAAATTGTACCCAAGGAGGAACCGGACTTGTGGAGTTCCACAGTCCCAAACATTTATAAAACCATGACATCATCATCGAGGTGGACACAGATTGTTGGAAGGCATAGTAGTCTTGGTGTATGTATGTAACCTTCTGACTCAAAATAACCTTGGCGATTCTAACTAAGGAATAGTTTTGTCCATTATGTCAGACAGTGATGGAAATATGTTTATTAAAGAGCTTGTAAATATCGGTTTTTAACTGTTTTTTCAGTATATATGCTGTTGTAGAAGAAATTTCTATGTTTATTGTTTCACTGATTTGTTTCATTTTATAAAATGTGTTTATTCAGTTAAAGATATCTATTTTAGAAAGGGTTCCTGTTACTTGTGTGCTGATTTCTCAGCTCCTGCACCCAGAACTGTTATTCTTTATCAATTGAGATGTATCTTCTGACTGCGGAGATTTTCAGGGCTTGCAGCTGCACGGAAATACCTAAGAAGGAGTTGTTTTCTCTTTAGAACTAACTGAGGAACCATTGTTAACAGGTTCGTGGGGATGGGAGGGAGCTGTTCAGGTGTATGACTTACAGATATATACTCATGTCTTTGTAATAACTGTAGAGTCTCTTTTTACTTCTCCTTGCTGCAAATCATAAAACTTTGTTGAAACCAGCTGATCGTTTTCATCTCATAAGGACTCCTCAGAATTTCCACCACATTCTTGGCGTCACGGAACAGGATAACGCATAGGTCCGTCGGAGACCTGACCGGAGGGTCTGATCAACCTGGGTCTCTCTAACCCATCTCCAAACCTTGCTTAGACTTCAGAGTGACGGGGACTGTGGTCAGTGTTCTTCAATCGACTGCACTGGGATTTGTTAGTTCTCTGAGGAAAAAGTCCAGTGAGACAAAATTTGTATTCTTTAATAAATTAGTTAAAGGACCACATTGGAGTCCAAGATTCTAAATAATAGTGATATTAAAGATCCGACTGATAATAACACAGGAAATTATATCTCCCTGTTTTCTGTGGTCAGCTGCTTTCATAATCAGTGTTGGCGGAACCATCTATCTGTTTTTTAAGTGCAATTGTAGTTAAACAAGACCGGGTAAGTTAGAACCGTGAGTTTAATACAAATAAAACTGTGAGCTACTAAGCAAGACCAGTATCTTTATAATTGTGATTAAACAAGACCGGGTAACTTAGAACCGTGAGTTTAATACAAATAAAACTGTGAGCTACTAAGCAAGACCAATATTGTTATAATTCTGATTAAACAAGACCGGGTAACTTAGAACCATGAGTTTAACACAAATAATTTGTGAGCTGATGAGCAAGACCAGAAATAAACATGTGGAATGTAAATGGAAAGGATGGTTCCTCCAAGGGCCCTGAAACTAATTTAATGACTCAAATGAAAAGCAAATATGGTGACACTGTGTGTAAATATTTGTCATACTGGAATGAAAAACATGGATTTCCTGAAGGTGGGTCTCTTAGCCAGACTCAGTTAAAAAGGCTAAGAGAAAATTTAGAAGGAACTAAACAAGCACGATGGGAAAATATATGCTTATATATGTTTTTCTTTCGCGCTTTAACACTTCCACCACGGTTTTCTGTTGCGCCGTGACTCTCCATGGGTGGAAAGGCCGGGGTCATAGGTCGGCGGCTGGTTTTTGAGCCCCCCGTCACGCCGAGGTCCCAAAACCTTCCGCTGTTAACGCTCTCGGCGCCACGCATCGCGTACCGAAGTCCTGGGCGTCTGGGAGGAAAAAAAAAAAAGTGTCAGTTTTGACCCTGACTTTGACCCGACTACACTTCAGAAAATGAAAATAATTGGTCAAAGTGAGGAAAAATAAGGGAAAGTGTTCATATTTTATGCCAAATGTCACTCAGGGACAATCGGCATAAAACGTGTACGTTTTCATTGGAGGTGACCTTTTGACCCCGGGAGTGGTCAAAATCAGATGGCCTATATGCATCTGACTACTTTCCATACTGGTGATGAGGGCTGTAAATCGCACGTTTCTACCTCAAACGGGAGCCGAGATACAAACTTAACGAGCTTGACCTTTGTTCCAGATACAAAGTTACAGTGGGGGTTGGGCAGCGTTTTTCAACAGGGACAATTGGCATCAATTCTCGAGTTATGGACGTTTATTCCAAATCTCCCCAACAAGGGATTTTAGGGACGTTTAGAATACGCTCCCGTTCTAGGAAACGTATGCCAATCGTCCTTTGCAAATAAAGGATTTTAGGGACGTTTGGAATACGCTCCCATTCCCGGAAACGTATGCTGATCGTCCTAGGCAAAATAAGGGATTTTAGGGACGTTTGGAATACGCTCCCATTCTAGGAAACGTATGCCGATCGTCCCAGGCAAACAAGGGATTTTAGGGACGTTTGGAATACGCTCCCGTTCTGGGAAATGTATTCCGATTGTCCTTGGCGATCGATGCCCATCCCCCGCTTTTTGAGAAAAATATCAACTAATTAAGCTCATAACTCGGACGTTTGGAATACGCTCCCATTCAAGGCGACGCATTCCGAATGTCCCTGACCCCCCGGGGTCAGCGATTTATTTTTTTAAAAGCGGATGGTCAGACGAGTCGCATTCTCACGGTATCCGGATATGTTTTACAGGGCGACTTACTGTATATTATGAAATTCGTCCCGGGCGTCTACGTGGCCCCTGACGGAAGTTAGGATCCGGAGGCCCTTAGGGCCACACGCTTCGGCACATAGCGAGAGCGGAGGATTTCGGACGTGTCTGTCCACTTTTTATCAAAGAAGGACCCACGATGCCCGAAATAGGACTTGGGACATTTGGAATAAATTCCCATTCGTTTCCTAATGAAAAATTTCCCATTCAAACGTATGCCAAAGGGAAGGCCGTTTTCTCAGCCCGCGTGGTGTCTAGAAGGCCGGCACCAAGTCAGGGCGGTCGGTCCCGCTCCCCGGATCGATATATTAGAATGTCAGACATCTAGCGTAAGCGGAATATTTCCCCCCCTCATTTTGACCACTTTTTGCTCAGAAGCCTCAGACTCATCCGGTCGTAGACCCTACGCGTACCAGGATCCGATAGCAGCCAATTTACTCTCCTGGGCATTTTGCGGGGGAAACGACACTGGATTTCAAAACTGTGACCTGCTGGCTGCGTGTCCTCCGAATTTTGTTGACCTATGACCTTTGGCTGGGGAGTTATGGACCCTAAAGTTTTGGTGTGATTTTTTTCAAAAACTAGGGACTTTTGCTTGTCTTTTAATTAATTAAAAATACTAAACGTGCACCGATCCTAAGCAAATCGAGAGGGGTGACTCGTGACACGTCCGACATGGACTGAGAAGTGTTGAAATTGTTCAAAATGTATAATAAATCAAAAGAGGGGCAAAAAGAGGAGGAGTTTTTCCAATTGTCCCCGAAGGACACTCGGAATAACCTTGATCCCGGGGTCGGGTTTCGACCCTGAACGTGGTCCGATGTGCGTTCACTTGACGTATTTTGTCAGTGTGGACCCCGGGGTCGTGCACGTGAAATCTCGGCCCTCTAGGTCAAACGCAGGCTGAGTTATGAGCTTAATTAGTTGATATTTTTTTCAGAAAGCGGGATATGGGCATTGATCGCCAAGGACAATCGGAATACATTTCCCAGAACGGGAGCGTATTCCAAACTTCCCTAAAATCCCTTATTTTGCTAGGACATTCAGCATAAATTTTCTGGAATGGGAGCGTATTCCAAATGTCCCTAAAATCCCTTCTTTTACTAGGACGATCGGCATACGTTTCCTGTAATGGGAGCGTATTCCAAACGTCCCTAAAGTTCCTTGTTTTGGGAATTAGTGTCCAAGGTCAAAAGAGCAGATTCTGCACACAATGGTTCATATGTGGTTCAGCACAGCAAAATGTGGTCGAGTGACTTTGTAGCTGGTTCAGTTCAGGTTGATATTCTGCATTTTCAGCCAGCAAGCACCACATGTGGTTCCAGGCCAGAAAAGTCTCCTCAAAACCTGGGTAAGTGAAGCCACTAATGGCCCTCAGCATCCAGGGACCAGACGGTGTTTTTAGCCCAGAACAGAAACCTCCAGGCTGGGTAAAAGAGCCATAAATTACCCTCCATAGCCAGGGACCATGCAGTGAGTTTTAGCCCAGAATAGAGGCCTACAGGCTGGGTAAATAGAGCCACTAAGTAGCCTCCATACCCAGGGACCTTGCAGTGAGTTTTAGCCCAGAACAGAGGCCTCCAGGCTGGGTAAATAGAGCCACTAAGTAGCCTCCATACCCAGGGACCATGCAGTGAGTTTTAGCCCAGAAAAGAGGCCTCAAACCTGGGTAGGTGAAGACACTAAGTACCCTCCATACCCAGGGGACAGCCAGTGCTGTTACCCAGGATTAGAGGCCCTCAAACCTGGGTAACTGAAGCCAATAAGTACCCGCCATACCCAGGGGACAGCCAGTGCTTTTACCCAGGATTAGAGGCCCTCAAACCTGGGTAAC
Organism: Valencia hispanica; assembly: GCA_963556495.2. Lineage (NCBI taxonomy): Eukaryota > Metazoa > Chordata > Actinopteri > Cyprinodontiformes > Valenciidae > Valencia > Valencia hispanica. The sequence continues at coordinate 45,527,027 of OY747712.1, forward strand.
TGAAGCCAATACGTACCCTCCACACCCAGGGGACAGCCAGTGCTTTTACCCAGGAATAGAGGCCCTCAAATCTGGGTAACTGAAGCCAATAAGTACCCTCCATACCCAGGGGACAGCCAGTGCTTTTACCCAGGGTGAGGCTTGCAGCCGGGGTAAATATAAGATGCGTCCCTCAAATCTCCACAAAAAATACAAAGTGTTGTCAACGGGACATTTGGGGGACAGAATTAGGGATAAAATGTAGGCCGATTGTCCCCGAGTCATCCCAGAACAGTGCACTTTAGTTAGGGGACTGCCTTACCAGATGTACGAGCTGCCTTACCAGATGCACCAGCTCCCTTAATTCTGATACAATATTATTATTATTGTTATTAGTTTATATTATTGTATATGATGATTTTAAACTAAATAACAAGTGTGTTTCCTCCTGGCAGTGGCTTACCCAGGCCAGAGGCTACTTTTCTGGGGGTAAGCCAGTGACATTTGGGCTACACTGGATGTCCCCTTTATGTCCCGTTTTGAGGACTTTGATGAGGGGATTATGGAGAAGACTTACCCAGGCCAGAGGCTACTTTTCATGGGGGTAAGCCAGGGACATTTGGGCTAAAATGGATGTCCCCTTTATGTCCCGTTTTGAGGACTTTGATGAGGGGATTATGGAGAAGACTTACCCAGGCCAGAGGCTACTTTTCTGGGGGTAAGCCAGGGGCATTTGGGCTACACTGGATGTCCCCTTTATGTCCCGTTTTGAGGACTTTGATGAGGGGATTATGGAGAAGACTTACCCAGGCCAGAGGCTACTTTTCTGGGGGTAAGCCAGGGACATTTGGCCTTCACTGAATGTCCCCCAAAAGAGCAATTGAGACCCTTTTTTCCCCATTTTGGTCTGTGGATCACCAGTATGACTGAGAGGGTATTTTGTGACAAGATTATTTAGGTATGTTATAATGCAATATACCCTATTAAATACTAAAACACACTGTTTGGGTATTTTTACAGCCATATGAGGGATTTTTGCACAGCTCCACGTAGTAAAATTGTGTTAATTGGTCCAGCTGCAGAGCTGCACGCTCCTTGCTCCCTCTCTCTCTCTCTCTCTCTCTCTCTCTCTCTCTCTCTCCCTCTCTCTCTCTCTGCCCCTCTCTCTCTCTCTGCCTCTCTCTCTCTCTCTGCCTCTCTCTCTCTCTCTATCTCTATCTCTCTGCCTCTCTCTCTCTCTCTCTGCCTCTCTTTCTCTTTCTCTGCCTCTCTCTCTCTCTCTCTCTGCCTCTCTCTCTCTGCCTCTCTCTGCCTCTCTCTCTCTGCCTCTCTCTGCCTCTCTCTCTCTCTATCTCTCTGCCTCTCTCTCTCTCTCTGCCTCTCTCTCTCTCTCTCTCTCTTTGCAGCAGATTCTTGCATGGAGCAATCCAGGGCTTAAAACCCATTAAAACTGTATTAATAACCATAGCAGCACACTGATTTTGCATGCTCTTACAGCCACCCCAAGGCTTTATGCACAACTCCGTGGCAGGCTGAATGTAAACAGAAATAGGTGATCGGCTGCACGGCTCTGAAAACAGCCCTTTAACATGGTGGGCTCTAGGACTCAGGGTCATTTCAAAAGAGGCAGTTGTTGTTTTTCACCTTTTTCCCCCAGGTAAGATTCATTCGATGCTCAACTTCAAAGAGCTCACAGCCACCGTAAGTACATGAAGAAGTTGTTTAAAAACAATGTATTTATAAGTTCTGGCCTATAAGTTTTTTTTATGTTTGTAAAGTTGTAAGCATGTATTACTGTCGAAATGAACGGAGAAGTTAGAGTAATTAAACAGTTATTACAACTTTGCCATGAGGCTTTCTTGGCCCGTTTTTTCCCGTTTTTTTCTTTCTTTTTCATCAAAGCATGGAGGATAAATGATGATAAATCAGGATATCCATCAACTATTTACCAGGGGAGGCTGTTGTTAAAACAAATTTCTCCTGGTGTTGTGATAAATTGTGCTTGATAAACCAAAACAAAAAACCATTGCATTTTATTAGAATGTTTCCCTGTTTTTACTGCCCTTTATTATCCTTTTAAATGCCTTTAAATGCTCCGTTTTTGCTTACACCTTTGGTGTTGTGTTGAATTGTGCTTGATTACAAAAAAACAGAAAATTTTAGAATGTTTCCCTGTTTTTACTGCTTACACCTTTTCTAATCGATTGTGTGAATTATTTGACATATATTTAAATACTTTTATATGCTTTACTGACATACATTTTAGGTCAAAGTTAATGCCTTTTTTTGTCTATTTTAAAAGATGACTATGACAAAAGACACCACGATTTGCCCGCTTTGCAAAAAACCCCTGGCTGCGTTGACGCAGCATCTTCGCCGGGCCCACAAAGTGAGAAACATGGCAGAGAGAGCGATCCTTCTTAAAATCTCAAGCGGCCGAATGAACGTCCGGCTATAGCCTTGCCCCGTCGTTGGCTGCGTCTACTGTGGGACGAGGCTCGACAAGCACCTCCAGCAGGCCCATCCCGAGCTGTCGGGCCATCCTCAGATCTAAAAAGACAAAAAAAAAGGTCTTGAGTAAAGGTGTAAATATTTTTGTAAATAGTCTAATACTTCTTTGTAATTCTTTTGCTTTTTTACCTTGTAAATAGTTTTGTTTTTAAAATAGTTTTTATACTCATTATAATTGTTGTTTTGTATTGCTGTTTTTTTTTAAATGATTAAAATTTGAAAACATTCTCAGCTTGTTTATTATTACAAAATGATGAAACAGAGCTGTATCAAAGACCTGACGATGAGATGAAGCCCGCGAGGTGGTGACGTTGTCCTGAGGATGCCCTGTGATGCCTGCCAAAAGAGCCAACACAAAGAGAGAACAGCACGTCGTTAAGAAAGAACCAATCTAGCAAAGAAGTCTCCACATTTTCCTTTTGAATCAATTCTGGTGTATGGGAGTTTATTTCAAATGTACCATGCAAAATAAGGGACTTTAGGGAAGTTCAGAATGAGCACCCATTCAGGGAAACTCATGCCAAGTGTCCCATGCAAAATAAGGGACTTTAGGGAAGTTTTGAATGAGCACCCATTCAAGGAAATTGATGCCGATTGTCCCTGGTCCCAGGGACAATCGACATCAATTATTGTGAATGGACGTTTATTCCAAATGTCACTAAATGCCCTTTTTTGGTCCCTCTTTGAACGACTGGTTCGTGCAGGGGCATTTATGACAGCCTTTACCCAGCTCTGAGGTCACATTTCTGGGCTATAAGCCACTCTGGTCCCGCTCTGGATGTCTGGTTCTTGCAGGGGCATTTATGACAGCATTTACCCAGCTCTGAGGTCACATTTCTGGGCTAAAAGCCACTCTGGTCCCGCTCTTGTGTCTGGTTCTTGCAGGGGCATTTATGACAGCATTTACATTGCTCTGAGGTCACATTTCTGGTCTAAAAGGCAAGGCAAGGCAATTTTATTTGTATAGCACACTTTCAACAGCAGGGTAATTCAAGGTGCTTTACATGATTTGGTGATTTAAAAAAAACACATAAAAGAAACACACATTACACATGATACACAATAAAGCAAGAGAAAAATAAAAAAAGCAAGAGAGCATGAACACATTTCATACATATGACATCAAGCATTTACTCAAAGGCAATTCTAAACAGATGGGTTTTTAGTCTCGATTTAAAGCAGTTCAGAGTTTCAGCAGCTCTACACTCGTCAGGAAGTCTGTTCCAGATAAGGAGAGCATAAAAAGTGAAAGCTCCTTCTCCATGTTTAGTTCTGAGTCTAGGGATGTTTAGTAGGCTAGAGTTGGAGGACCTGAGTGGTCTTGGTGGTTGGTACCATGACAACAGGTCTTCAACATATTTTGGTGCTAAGCCATGTAATGATTTATAAACGAGTAAAAGTATTTTAAAGTCTATTCTCTGAGCTACAGGGAGCCAGTGTAAGGACTTCAGAACTGGGGTGATGTGCTCTACTTTCCTGGTTCTAGTGAGGACGCGAGCGGCAGCGTTCTGGATCAGCTGCAGCTGTCTGATTGACTTTTTAGGCAGACCTGTGAAGATGCTGTTGCAGTAATCAATCCGACTAAAGATAAACGCATGGATGAGTATTTCTAGGTCGTGTTGCAAAATCAGTCCTTTAATCCTAGAGATGTTCTTCAGGTGATAGAACGCTGACCTTGTTATTGCCTAGAAAATGCTTTTTTATAGTGGTCTTACTGTGGCTGGATAATTTAGCAGAGATGGTACTTTCAAAGAAAATACAGAAATGGTCAGATAATGCAATATTAATTACAGAGATGTCGGAAATATTTAAACCTTTGCTGATAATTAAGTCCAGAGTGTGTCCTTTATTGTGTTTTGGTTGTTTGACATGCTGGATCAGTCCGAAGTTGTGGAGAGTATCATCTAATGTTTTTGCTTGTCTATCTTGGGGGTTGTCGGTATGGATGTTAAAGTCCCCCACGATGATTAGTTGGTCATAGTCGATAGATATTACAGACAGAAGGTCATTGAAATCATTAAAGAAGTTAGTGTTAAGTTTTGGTGGTTTATATAAACTTAGAAATAACGCTTTGTTAGGCTCATTTATCTGGGTATTCAAAAGAATCAAACGTCCCCAGAGTTACCTTTTTAAAGTTCATTGAGTTGTGAAAGATGGTGGCTACACCTCCACCTCGTCTGTGTTTTCTGTTCTCGCTTAAGAAATTGTAATTTGGAGGACTAGATTCTATTAATGAAGTTGTTTCATTATTTTCATCTCGCCAAGTTTCTGATAAAAAAGGGCGTGTAAATTATGCTCAGTGATGAAGTCATTGATAAGAATAGACTTCCCGGATAGAGATCTAATGTTTAATAAAGCTAACTTAAGTATTGTGATGATGGGCAGCTGAACCTTCTGACAGGTTATCAATTTGAGATTTTGTTTAATATGAGAGCATGTGGTTAACGGTTTATGTTTCCTGCTGCTGATAATCACTGATATAGCCTCAGGGGTGCCGGGTGAATTCTGGGAGACGGTAGGGGTGGATTTATTGCCCGGTTCCCTCAAATATCAAATATCTGTAATAATCAGTGGGGGGAGGCTCCCAGGCTTATTGACACTAGTCCCAGGCGTTTGGTGTAGTCTAAGTTTAGGTGTTAATTGTGTCCCAAATTTGATTTGCTCGTTCAGTCTGTCTGTAAAGTTTCTAAATGGAGACTCATTTGATGTGGCTGAGTCACAGGAAGATGAAGACCTAATCTCTGATGGTTGTTTATCTGTTCGGTCCTGTGGTGTCATCATGACTTGCTGTTTTTGTTCTCTGATATCCATGGGCACCTCAAGGTCAGCTTTTGGGAGCAAGTGTTTTGCTTTCTGATTTTGATAAGAAAAAATGTTTGCTGCTAGGAGCCTTACCCCGGCCTTGTTCAGATAACGCATCCCTTCTTTGAACAGATGATTAGCACTTCCAAATACTTTGAAATTATTAATAAATGTGAACGACTTCTCAGCTGATTGTTTCTTCAACCATTCATGGAGCATGCGGAGTCTGCTAAATCTTTCATCATTCCCTTCAGGGACTGGTCCGCTGATGAGGATGTTTACGTTAAGTCCATCAAGTCTCTGTAGGAGATCAGAAAAGTCTCTCTTCAGAATCTCTGATTGTCTCATCGCGATATCTGCTGATCCAGCGTGAATGACAAGCTTTTCCAAAGCAGGATGTTGGTCCAAGATTTTAGGGATTTTTTCTGATATTTCTCTCACTGTATTTTTGTAGCAGCTATAAACTTTGGTATTCTTGCTACAAAAAGCCTCAGTTCCATTAATTGATCCATCTTGTATGATAACAATCTTTGCTGGGGGGGCTCTTACTTTGTTATGTGTCCGTTTGATGCGGCTGGGTTTCTCCTGGTGGCTTTGACTGGTCCCGGGGGCTGCGTCATCTTTCAGGGAACTCAAGGCTGCGAATCTGTTTTTCAGCGGGATTCCAGGTGTAGAATTATCTCTTGTTTTTGGCTGAAACCTCTTTTGTTTACTTTTAGCAGAAGCTGCAGTTCTGGGTTCAGAGGTTTCCCTGTGCCGGAGTTTCTTTTGTTTTTTCTTCCTCGGAGAACAGGCTGGGGTTGATGATTCAGTGTGTTTTAATGCTGGCCAGTCTTCATTATAGTGCGGAGATCTGCCGCTCAGACGCCTGTAGGGAGTCTCTGTGACACGGTTAGACCGATGTAACACCGGGCTGATAGGCTGTTCCCTGTTTGTATTCAAAGGTAAAGTTGTGTCATTTTGTCCATAATCAGCGTGAAGATCAAAATTAATTTCCAGACAACGTAGCTTCGTTTCAATGCCCTCAATTCTGTGGAGCAGTTTTTTAAAATCCTCAGCTGAGCAAAAAACCATGTTGATAAGTCCATAAAAAAGTAATCCAAGAAGAGATCTGGTCTAATACAGAAACTCCAGGGGCTGGGTAGATAAAGTAACTAAGAAAAAGTTAAGAAAAGAAAATAAGAAAAGCAAACAGAAAATAAAATAAAGTGAATGGATCTGGAGAGAGACAGAGAGCAGCTGCTCCTCCTGCACCAGTCGCAGCAGGATAAAAGCCACTCTGGTCCCGCTCTGGATGTCTGGTTCTTGCAGGGGCATTCATGGTGACATTTAACCAGCTCTAAGGTCACATTTCTGGTCTAAAAGCCACTTTGGTCCCGCTCTGGATGTCTGGTTCTTGCAGGGGCGTTCATGGTGACATTTAACCAGCTCTAAGGTCACATTTCTGGTCTAAAAGCCACTCTGGTCCCGCTCTGGATGTCTGGTTCGTGCAGGGGCGTTCATGGTGACATTTAACCAGATCTAAGGTCACATTTCTGGTTTAAAAGCCACTTTGGTCCCGCTCTGGATGTCTGGTTCGTGCAGGGGCGTTTATGGTAACATTTACCCAGCTCTGAGGTCACATTTCTGGGCTAAAAACAACTGTCGTCAAACCCCCCCCCCCCCCTTTCCCCCTCTGACACCTCCGACAATATTTACTCAGGTCTGAGGTCTCGTTTTTGGGCTAAAACCCACCGTTTGAGTCGTTCTGAATCATCTCGTATTCAAACTTCCGTTTGGGAAATACCGGGGACAATCCCAATAAACCCCCATTTAGAAGTTCAACTTGGGAATTGCCGGGGACATTCTCCCCTTTCTGAGTTCCGTTTGGGAAATACCGGGGACAAATGGGTCTTCCCTTTGGGCACACTCGGGGACAATCGGGTGTACGGCGTATTCCGATTGTCACTTTTGCATGCCGATCATCCCGGAGGGACGATTGGGAAATATGAGGGACACTCGGGGGACATTTGCTCCCCCCGGTGGCCGCTTTCGTCACTCCACCCCTTTTCAATACGTTTAAGCGCAACTTTGAAAATTCGCGGCGTGGGCGCGGAAAATCCCAAACCCGGGGAGGGGTGGGGGCCGGGGCCGGGGCCCGGCTAATTTTCCCGGGGGGTCCCGGTCCCGCCGGACCCCGGGTTTCCCCGGGGGGATTTTTTTTATAAAAACCGGTCGCTCTGCCTTGCTTTTTCAACGCGATGTATTCCGAGTGTCCCCGGGCATCCCTAGGGGAGCTTAAGATCACTATGTATTTATAGGAAAAAGGGGGGGTTTGAATTGGCATTTCATATACAAGATATATTGGCTATACTTGAGTATCAAGGTATGTCTTGATGAAGTATTTGAGATGAGAGATATGTTGGAAATGCTCTACTTTTTCCAGCTCTACTACACAGCAAGATCCAAATCCTCGCAACACCAGTAAGTCACAGGGTCCCTCATACAGATTCAAAGGTGAAAACACTCCTGACAGAAGTAAGATAACAAATGAATTATTTTTTTTAAAAAGAAGTATCAGCAATTACACAACAGCTCCAAGCAGCTTGGTTCCAATGGCTATAGGTTATTAAATCACATCAGCACTAAAAAGAGGATCTAAACAAAGTAAAGGATGAACGGTGCAACAGGAATGGATAGGGTCCAGAAATTCTTGTTCTGGGGATCTTTGAAGAGATCAGCAAGAAATCACAACGGAAAGAAGGGTCAGAAAGGTCATCAAAGCAAACATATGATACCAACCGGCTCGTTAGTTGGAACCCAAACTTTAAAAAAAATAATCTTTGTGACGTTATTGACACTTCCTTCCTTTTTTTCTATTTTTTCCATACACAAATCCGTTTGCGAATTCGGGCAGCCCCTAGTGTGTTCCTCCTTACTTCAGCGTTTTACTCCACGACCTTGATCTGGAAGGTGACACGGCCCAGGAATTTGTCCCTGTCATCGTTGTTGCGAAGGTTGGAGCCCTCAACCTTGCACTCCACAGTCAGCTCCTTGTTATAGTCCTCCTTGGTGAACAGCAGTTTCACAGCCACAAGAGGCTGAACACAGTTCTCCTTAATTGGGGATGAAACATTCTTCATCAGCACAGCTAGAAGTTTTACCCCCATGACACTAGAGCGTTTCTGCCCTGCGTTTCAGCGGTGTAAGAAGATAGGCGACTGTATGTAAAGAATACTCACCATCATCTTCCCACACAGCTGATACTGATTTAATCTGAGCCCGGCTTATCTAGATTTGTTTAGAAATGTGGAAAAATTGCACAGCATCAGACAGTGTGGTGGAAATTCTGAGGAGTCCTGAAGAGATGAAAACGATCAGCTGGTTTCAACAAAGTTTTATTACTTGCAGGAAGGAGAAGTCAAAAAAGACTCTACAGTTATTACAAAGACATGAGTATATATCTGTAAGTCATACACCTGAACAGCTCCCTCTCATCCCCACGAACTGGTTAACAATGGTTCCTCAGTTAGTTCTAAAGAGAAAACAACTCCTTCTTAGGTATTTCCGTGCAGCTGCAAGCGCTGAAAATCTCCAAGGTCAGAAGATAAATCTCAATTGATAGAGAATAACAGTTCCGGGTGCAGGAGCTGAGAAGTCAGCACACAAGTAACAGGAACCCTTTCTGAAATACATATCTTTAACTAAATAAACACATTTTATAAAATGAAACAAATCAGTGAAACAATAAACATAGACATTTCTTCTACATTTCCTCCCTTTTGGTCATTTTCATGACCAATCTTCAATAATGAAATTTCCTTCAGGTGATTAATGTGTGTACAATTATAACATTCAGAAGAAACAGGGATTCAGAAGAAACAGGGATTCAGAAGAAACAGGGATAAGTCAAACACTGTTTCCATCATGGGAGAAGAAGTGGAGGAGGTTGAGGAGTATAAATGCCTCGGAGTTCACCTTGACAACAGACTGGATTGGAGGCGCAACAGTGAAGCCGTCTACAAGAAGGGACAGAGCAGACTGTACTTCTTGAGGAAGCTTAGGTCCTTCAAGGTTTGCAGCAAGATGCTGCAGATCTTCTACAAGTCTGTTGTGGAGAGTGTAATCTCTTCAGCCGTCATCTGTTGGGGTAGCAGCATCAGAGCCAGGGATTTAAAAAGGCTCAACAACCTGATAAAGAAGGCTGGTTCTGTTCTTGGGACAACTGTGGAAAATCTGGAGATGATGATGCAAAGAAGGATTCTTCATAAAATCAAAAAAATTATGGACAACACTGAGCATCCTCTTCATGAGACTGTCATACAACAACAGAGTGTCTTCAGTCGGAGGCTTCTTCAGTTTCGCTGCAATACAGACCGCTACAGGAAATCCTTCCTGCCCACAGCCATCATTATCTACAACAACTCCTTAAAGAATTGATTATATGAGCTATACCAACACTTAATTTCCCTCTGGGATCAATAAAGTATTTTTGAATTGAATTGAATTTGAACACTTGAACATCAGAGAAGGCACACCCGTGTGGGTTTAAGACAACTCTTCATAAGGTGTTACTATGTAAGGAACAAAAGGAATTTAATAAAAGGAACTTATAAAACAGTATGATTATCTTCTTCAGAGTCAGAGGAAGTGTCTTGGATAGAGACAGCAAGTTCATCATCAGCAGTGGTAGAGAGTCTGTTGTACAGGAGCTGAGGAGCTTTTTCTGTGAGGGCTGAGTTGATTAAACGCACAAGGAGGGCTCTAATGCAGGGAATACAACAGTATCCACATAGAACGAGTATAGAGGTAAAAACGGTTATCCCCAAGATTAACGAGACAATGAGAGTCTTATATTATCCAAACATGTTTAACCAATAATCCCACCTAGATGTGTCTACCCCAGAATGTTCCTTCATTTTGTTGCTGAGAGTCCTAGGGCCATCTACTGCATTAGTTAATTTACTGAGGCGAGTAGTATTATTTGGGATGTAGCAGCAACACTGGTCGCCAAAAGTAGAACAGACTACGCCTTTTTCTGCGAGGAGCATGTCTACAGCTATTCTATTCTGGAAGGCCATAAGAGAAGTTTCCTTCAGTTGTTCATGCACAGCTTCAAAACCATCTCGTGTGTAGTCTGCCAGTTTTTGAACATTGTAATGTACATAGTTTATTCTGTCAACGTTTTTACTTATGGTGCACCACCAGCAAATTGAAGATTCCCAACCCGCAGCAATTTGATTAGCTAGTTTATACTCATCTGGAACGCCTCTAGGGACTCCTATAGGATCAATATAAGTGGGATCATTATCAGAAGGATTTAAGGTACGCTTACTGAGGTGGTGGTAGGGGTGAAGACAAATATGGAATCTACTGATTGGACTTTAGTAAACACTATTATGGGCATAATGAGAGTAACAGGGGCACAGATACCTGTCCAACTTCTGGGTAAGATTGAACGCAGAATTTTGGTTCCACACCACCACCAAATATCTGCTCTAGCTACGTTAGGAACAAAAGTTACATCTTTGAGTGATGAACAGTAAGAGGTATTGATGTTGCCCATAAATTTATTTGGAGAGCCAGAACTGTTAAAGCAAGTGAAGTTATTTAGAGCTACATCTGCATTTAAAAATGGTGGAGATGCATGTCTGTCAGTGATTGGAAACGGAACTTCCCAAGATTTACAATCTGTGGATGGGTTTGTTTGAGTGAGGAGGGTAGTTAAGCAGGTTCCATTCATTTCCTGCCAAATGCCCAACCCCAGCGCCCCACACAAAGACCAAGACCCAGGAGCCAAGTCCAGTGCAAAAAGGAGTGATCCGGCCCAGAAACGCCACCCAGCCGCCGCGACCAGCAGCCAGGCACCCCAACCAGCAAACAAGGCGAGACGCCATACAGGGACTGGCGATGACAATCGGCCCAGAGAAAAAGAGAGAGGCGGCTGCACATGCAGGCCGCCGGCCGGCCACGACCCCCACAGCCAACAGAGACCTCACGCCGGCCGACCCCCAGCCAGGACCACAGCTAGGGGGCGCGGCGCCCCCGAGCCCCGAATCCCCAGGCCCTCCCCAGACCCTACCCAGGCGCAGCACGGCCACCAGGCCAGTAACCCATGTCCGTCAGTGCAACCCCCCCCAAGGCACCGCATGCAGCCATCAGGAGTCACCACCCAAAGCCCAACCCCAGGCCGGCAACCCCAAAACCCCCACATCAGCAACAGTGTCCCAAACTACAAAACCAAGTGCCCCCCACCCCCATTAGGTGATGGAGCCGATCAAAGGAGCCCAGAGAGATTGATCAGATATGGAGCCAGAGGCCGTCTCAAGACCAAAATGGTCCAACAAGAGATTTCGATACTGATTAATATGAAGAGCTTTTTTATTTTTCCAGTTCAGGAGGATAGTTTTCTTAGCGATGCATAAGGCAATGTGAACCATTAGAACTGACTTTGTGTCCACGGTGACATCATTTAAATTTCCTAACAGGCAAATTGAGGGAGAATGTGGGATGTTACATTTCAGACACTTTGATAAGTCCTCACATATCTGGCTCCAAAATTTCTTAACAGGTGGACAGAACCAAAGCGCATGAACATAAGTATCTTGTATATTGCTTGTGCATTGTAAGCAGGTATTAGACGATGTAAAACCCATCCTAAACATTCGTTGACCTGTATAGTGTACTCTTATGAAGGATTTTGTATTGTATTAATTGCAAATGAGGATTTTTTGTTATTTTAAAGGTTCTTAAACATTTCTGAGACCAGACGTTTTGGTCAAAGCTGGCTGATAAATCCACCTCCCAATTTGAAATAGGGATGGCAATTGATTCATCTAATGTAGATAAAGTTTTGTATATTTTAGACAGCAATTTGGGGGGTTTGAGATTAAGAAAATCTAAAACTCTTGCTGGAATTTGTAATTCAGCTGTATTGAGCCTAAATTTACCTTTAATAATAGATTTAATTTGTTGATATTCTAAGAATTTGTTTTTAGCAATCCCATATTGTGTAATTAATGTATTAAATGGGATAAAGTCTGTTCCTTCAAATATATGTTCCAGGTATTCAATTCCATTGCACCTCCAGACTGGGAAACTTATCATAAATTTTTTTTGCAAGATGTCGGGGTTATTCCAGGTGGGTGTGCGTCTGCATGGGATTATTGTGGACTCTGTCATTTTTAGAAACTCCCACCATGCTGTCAGAGAGGAGCTGATATTTATGCTTTTAAAGCATTCATATTGTTTTATATTTGAGCTAATAAATGGTAGGTCTGAAAGTTTTATCTTATTACATAGTGTCTGTTCTACGTCTATCCAGGACTCGTCTAGGTAGCTATGTTTTAACCATCTTGATATGTATTGGAGCCTGTTGGCTAAGAAATAATGATGGAAGTTTGGTAGATCTAGACCTCCTTTTTCTTTGGTCTTCTGCAGTGTTTTTAAGCTGATACGTGGGGGTTTATCTTTCCAAAGAAATTTAGAGATAGAGGAGTCCAGAGATCTAAACCAGTCTAGTGATGGTTTACTTGGGATCATTGAGAATAAGTAGTTGATTCTGGGCAAAACCATCATTTTTATTGAAGCAACCCTTCCCATAAGGGATATGGGTAGAGATTTCCATCTAGTAAGATCATCTTCCACTTTTTTTAAAAGTGGGATGTAGTTTAGCGTTATTAAATCTGCCAGTCTTGGTGAGACATTGATACCTAAATAGGTAATATTCCCTGACTACAGTTGTGTATTAGTTGGATTCTGGACAGAACAATTGATTGGAAAAACTGTAGATTTTAACCAATTTATAGAATAATCTGAAACATTTGAGTAAGAGTTTATCAACCCGATTACCTGAGAGAAAGAGGTTTGTGAATGCTGGAGAAAAAGTAATACATCATCTGCATAAAGACTGATTTTATGTTCTATGTTATTGCATTTTATGCCTTTAATATTGTGAGATTGCTGCAGCTAGTGGTTCAATGAAAATAGCGAACAGGGAGGGAGAGAGAGGACATCCCTGCCTGGTACCTCTCTGAAGATAAAACCTAGATGATGTTTGGTTATTTGTCCTGATACATGCTGTTGGTGAACTGTATAATATTTTCAACCAGTTTATAAAAGAATTTCCAAAGCCAAATTTATGTAAGGTTACAAATAAGAATTTCCAGTTAACTCTATCAAATGCTTTTTCTGCATCTAAAGATAATATATTAGTTTTAATGTTTTTACAGTAAGAAGAATCTATTAAATCTATTAATCTACGTGAATTTGTGGATGAATGTCTCCCTTTAATAAAACCAGTTTGATCAGGATGTATTATAAGAGGGGTTACTTTCTCTATCCTTTTTGCGAGGGCTTTGCAGATTATTTTAAGATCAACATTAATGAGGGATATATGACGATAGCTGGTAGGAAACAAAGGGTCTTTACCTGATTTTAGTAGAAGACTAATGTAGGCAGAATTCATATTTGGTGGGAGTCGGCCATTTTCCTTGGTTTCCTGCAGCATTCTGTGGAATGTTGGTGCCAGAATATTCCAGAATTCTTTATAGAACTCTGCTGGAAATCCATCTGGGCCTGGAGCCTTGTTATTGGGCATACCTTGGAGGGCCTCCTGGAGTTCAGCCGCTGTTAGTGGTGAATCCAGGGCCATCGCTTGACTTTCAGATAATTTAGGTAGTGTTATGTTATAAAAAATTGTTCAATTTCATGATCCGATGGATTTATCTCTGGTGAGTATAAAGCCTTGTAAAATTCTTTAAATGTGTTGTTTATTCTTCCAGGATCATATACTGTATTCCCGGTCTGATCTTTAATAGCAGATATAGTTGTTTTTTCTTTATTAATTTTAAGCTGGTTAGCCAAAAATCTACCTGATTTATTACCTTGTTCAAAGTTTTCTATCCTAAGTCTTTGAATTAAGAACTGGATCTGTTGATTAATAATTTGATGTAATTCTGGCTTTCCTTTACGGATTTTGCCTAGTCTCTCCTCATCTAGAGAAGCTTCTAATGAATTAATAGTTTCTTCTAATTCCTGCATACGTTTTCTTTCCATTTTCTTTTTATTTGATGAGAATGAGATTATTTTACCTCTAATCACAGCTTTTCCTGCCTCCCAAAGAATGGATGGGGACGTACCAGGGAGGTCGTTATATTCCAAATATGAGGCCCACTCTTTTTCGAAATATTTAATAAATTCTTTATCCTTAAGTAAGGATATATTAAATCTCCAATTTTTGCTTTGAGGTGTTTCTGTTTTATTTACTAAAGTTAGAGAAACAGGAGCATGATCGCTAACAGCTATAGGGTGTATCTCAGTGTCTGAAATGTCAGTCAACAGTGAGCTGCTGACTAACAAATAATCCAGTCGAGAATATGAATGGTGGACATTTGAGAAGAAAGTATATTTTTTGTCATTGGGGTGAAGAGATCGCCATGCATCACAAAGTCCATAATCGCTCATGTACTGTTTGACTATATCTATAGATTTCCAGCTGCGCTGAGTCCCTGCTGTGCTGAGCCTGTCTATTTCTTCATTTAAACCAAAGTTGAGGTCGCCCCCAAGAAGAAGTGAGCAATCCATGTGTTCAAGGAGCACAGAGAAGAAGGAATGAAAGAATGAGGGATCATCAACATTTGGACCATATATACTGACAATACATAACTTTTGGTTATGTATAGATAGTTTTACTATAATAAATCTACCCTCTGGATCTGTAACTGTATCTATTACTGTAAAATTTACATTTTTATTTATTAATATTGCTACTCCCCTTTGTCTGGAGTTATAGCATGCAGAAAACACATTAGGAAACTCAGGGGATTTAAGATCATCTGCAGCTGAGGTAGATTTATGGGTTTCTTGTAATAAGACGACATCTGCCTTCAATCTTTTAAGCTGGTTAAGAATCTTAACTCTTTTCTCTCTGGTGCCAGCTCCATGAACATTCCACGTGACAAACCTTAGAGTAGTCATAGTTTTGAGATAAAAGTTGTAAAGTCCATATCACCATAGAAACTGATAAACACAGGTGTATCATTAGTTTGTGCTTGGGGTTGCCTGATTGAAAATCCAAAAGCCGAGATATAAGAAAGAGAGAAATAGAAGAAAGGTGTGAAGGTGTGAAGGGTGAGGGTGAGAGAGAAAGAAATAGTTATGTTATGAAAAAATTCTATGTGTTTGTGTGAGTGATAAAAGAAGGAAAAATTAGTGACAAAGACATTTGGTGATAGACATGTGAAGATGAGAAAAGAAAAAAGAGCCAGTATCCCACTGCTTAGCCCTGGCCCCGCCCACATTGAGTGATGTAAACAACTTTACAGAGCTGTGCTAACATTAGATTATAGTTGACTGATAAAACAACTATTATTTGACCAGTGTTACATGACTAATAAAGCCAAGGAGTAAGCTGGGGGTCCCTGAACAGCTGCCCATTAACATACAGTTTATCTACCTCTACTGTAGCTCTGGTGCCTTCACTGATATATTTCTTCCTGATTGGGAACAAAACACGCCTTCTATCCAGGATTTCCTTCGGATATTGATCGTTAACGCTGTAATTCGTTCCCCGCAGCTCTCTGCCCTGGCCTCTGACCTGCTCTTTTTGCTTGTAATGCTCGAATTTAGCAACAATAGGTCACGGCCGGCTGTTGTTGGGCTTTTTACCTCCGAGACGGTGGACGCGGTGAAAAGTGATGTTTTTTACCGTGTCGCTTGGGAGCTTTAACTGATGTTGGAGAAAATCTCGGACGGTGGATTCAGCGTCGTCCTCAGCCTGTTCTGGGATCCCGGAAAAAACAAGATTGTCCCGCATTCCCCTGGCCTGTATATCCAAGATAGTTTCTTTCATCCCCTTCCTTTCCATGACAGCTGCGTCATCCCCTCGGTGAGTTTCTTTAAACTCTCCCTAAGCGTTTGGTTTTCTGCAGCGAGCGATGCTACCTGTTGTTGGCTGAACTCTAGAGATTCCCTTAGAGCTTGAAATTCTTTATGGAGAACCTCAACCAGGCCCAGACGGGCGTCTAGGCTGGTTAGCTTCTTATCTATTGAGTCCAGGACATCGCTGTAGCTTTTCTCTGGAGAGATTGTGGAGGTGCTGGCCTAAGAACGATTGCGTTTTTGTGATGGTGTGCTTGTCGGCACAGCAGAGGTGGATTTCTGTGGCTTGCCCATAACAATATTGTCAAAGCACTCGTCCAAGTAGCTTTCCAGGCTGTGCAAGGTTTCCTCGTCGAGTTTGTTTATGGAGAAATACAAAATAATGGTTATTATTATTAAACGTTTGCTATATTTGGCTCAAATGTTATGATTTGTTTTTACCCGAGTTTGTTTGTTTTACCAGTTTATCGCCATATTACTTACGCACAGCTCTCGCGAGATCTCAGCAGCAGCTCATCCTCTCCCATCAACAGGATCAAGTTTACTAGAAAAATAGGCCACTGGGCGCAACATATCCCCATGATGCTGCAACATCACAGAGGTCATGCAGCCTTTCCTTTCATCTACTGTTTGAATAAAAGGTTTTGATGGATCCGGAAGCCCCAATGTTGGTAGTGACTGCAGAGCAAGTTTCAAGGCCTGAAAGGATTCTGACGCCTCAGGTGTCCAAGAAACCGGGGCAGTGAAGGGTTTGGAGTGGGTCAGGGCTGTGCGAGGGTTACTAAGTTCTGAGAAGTTTGGTACAAAGGATCTACAGTAAGAACAGAGCCCTATGAATGAGAGGAGCTGCTTCACAGTGACAGGTTTTGGCGCTTGTTGGATTGCTGTGAGATGTTTGTCAGTTAGACTTTTACCCACATGACTTACTTTATGACCAAAAAAGACCACTGATTGGAGGGCAAACTGCATTTTATGTTTTGAGACCTTGTGACCTTCAGCAGCCAGGTGATAGAGAAGATCTATAGTGTCCTCCACGCACGCTTCCCTGTTGGGGCTGCAGAGTAGGATACTCATACTGCATCCGGCTGAACTGGATGGAGGTTGGAACGAAGACAGGGAAGATGCAAGCGCATGATTATAAATAGTGGGAGGTTCACAATACCCCTGGGTCATGTGGGTAAAGGTGTATCCTTTCCCCTCAAATTGGAAAGCGAACCAGAACTGAGAGTGAGGGTGCACTGGAACAGACAAAAACGCATTGGATAGATCTAAAACAGTGAACCATTTGAACCCTGAAGGAACATTTCCTTGTAACGTATAGGGATCTGGGACCAATGGCATCCTCGAGTGGATGGCGGCGTTAACAGATGTTAAGTCTTGCACAAATCGCCACTCTTGGGGTGCTGGTGGAGCACGGTATTTTCTTACAGGTAAAATTGGGGTATTGACAAGAGAGACATCACAGGGAATGATTATTCCTGCTGCTAGAAATGACTCAAACACTGTACAAATTCCCGCAACTGCTTCAGGTTTTAATGGGTGATGCGCTCGGCGAGGGCGAAAATGAGATTTAGGGGTAACCACCAGGGGTCCACAGTTTTTTATCAGCCCTACATCATATTTATGTTTGGCCCACACTTAAGATGGAACTATGGCCAGTTAATGAGGTTCTGTAGGTGTAGCTGCTGACACACATTGTGGTGTTTTAGTGGGGTTTTTTGTCTAAAGAGTAAACTGAGCGTAAGGCTGAAAGTGAAAGTGTGTGTGCCTTGGTGTAGACGCTCAGTGATGGAGAGAAAAAGACGTCTAAGTCATCAGTGGGTTGCCAATCTGTGACCTGAGTGCACTGTGCAGTCCATGGACCCAAATCACGCTGCTGGTCAACACGAGACTTGACCAGGGAAACATGTGGTACACTATTCTCAACCTGAAAAAACTTTTCCTGATTTTTTGTCAGAGAAGCAGAAAGAGTACATCTAGTTGCAGACCAATACAAATTACAGGTGGTAATGACATCATTTAAATTTTTAAAGAAATCATTTTCAAAATCAGTTTCATGCACGGAGGTAACACGAGCTGTGCAGTGTAGGTGAGCAGGTTTAATAAAATCCAGCATTGGAGACATTAGCTGACCTGCAAGATCCACAAGGGGTACGGCCTGGTTGTGATCTATCCACCATTAATAGATTAAAAGGATGGATGGATCCTTTAACAAGTGGAATATCAGATCAAAATTTGGAGTTGAGACCATCATGCCTTCGGATGTGGACTTTAAACCCAAACCCAAAGTAAGCATGAGGTCGTCCCAGTAAATTAAAGGGGCAACAGTTGGAATAGAGAAATTAGTGTTTTAGAGGTGGCATTCCAGGAGGTGAGCAGTAGATGGGAACAGTGAACGATTATTTCATCTAATTTCCGCTGGCTCCAACAGAAAAAAGATACCTTCCACTAAGTTTTTGATCTGGCAGATCAGCTGCGCGAATGACAGAAGTAATAGTTTCCTGTGTCTTTTTTGTTTTGTTTTGTTTTGTTTTGTTTCCATTTTAGCTTGTAAAAAATATGTGGTTTGCCTTTGACATAGAAATAGTGTTAGCATGCTAACTGTATTACCAAAATGTTTTTGATCGTTTGTGTTAAAGGAATGTTTTGACATTTGTAAATGCCGATTCTCTCAATAAAAAACAATGCCAAGCATCCACCTCCAACAAAATGGCATAAAGGGATAAGAAAACATTTTTCCATGTTTAAACTTTAGTGTTCACTCTTTTCCCTCCCAAAATAATTTTTTTTCTAATTTAACCAATATAAACCTTCCCTTTTCTTAACCACATTCCTGACTTAAGTAATACCTCATTCAGGTCAGGTAAGATACTGCCTGCTTATAACTAGACCAGGCTTATAACTTGGCCAGGCAGTGTATATTATATTGAACACACGAGCGCAGATTGCTGTACAACTGACTTGCCCTTCATAAATCCTGTTTGGTCCTGATGAATAATTTTGTGCGGCACTTCCTCTAGTCTGTCTCCCAGTTATCTAGTTAGTGTTTTGTAATCACAGCAAAGTAGACTCACTGGCCCATAGGATTCACAATTCACTGGATCTTTACCTTTCTTTAGTAACACGGACATGGTTGCCTGTGTCATTGAAGGTGAGAGAGCCTTGACCCTGAATGATTCGGTATAAACTTTACATTAGTCGGGAAGGAGCTTAGTACAAAAAGTTCTGTAAAACTCGATTGGAAATCTGTCAGGGCCTGGTGCCCTGCCGGACTTAATTTTCCGAATTGCCTGTTCAATTTCCGTTAGTTGTATCTCACCTTCTATACATCCTCTGTCCACCTCCTCCAACACAGGCAGCATCAGGTTCTTGAAAAAGACCTTCTACCTTGTTGGGTCACATTTGTTGGAGGAATATAACTCCTTATATGATGACACAAACTGATTATTAATTTTCTTTCAGTCTGAAATTATTTCACCTTTATCATTTCTAAGAGATGAAATATAGCTGGCTGCCGTCTTTTGTTTTAGCTCATGATTTAGCATTCTACTTGCTCTCTCGCCATGCTCAAAGTGTTGTTGCCTTGAATTCAGTTGAATTTGTATAGCTTTTTCATTCATGATAATGTCATACTCTGTCTGAAAGGAGAGCTCTCTCTGTCCAGAGGGCCTCTGAAGCCCCAGCTGATTTACACTGGTCGATGATTTTGAGTCTATCACTAAATTCTGAGACCCGTTCAAGCTTCTTAATCTTAAGGACGCCCCGATTATCGTGATATCAGACTGCTCAGGACCACTCGGATCAGAGATCGGGATATTCAACATGTTGGATTGTTTTGGCCCAATATCACATCATGTGTGGTGTGTTCCTATGTGTAGAAAGAACTCCCTGTTCTTTAGGTAAGACACAAACCAGCAAAGTACTGTAACAGAGAGTCTGACCCAGCTCTCCAGTCACTTCAATAATATGTCATGGTCAACAGTGTCAAATGCTGCACTGGGGTCCAATATTACCAGCACTGTGGTTCTTCCATAATCCATGTTTAAGTGGATGTCATAGAACACTTTTAGAAGGACAGTCCCAGTGCTGTGGTGAGTACAGAAACCAGACTGAAAACATCAAAGTGATTGGTCATTTTTAGGAAATTACTTAACTGTTAAAACACAGCTTTTTCAATAATCTTATTGATTAATGAAATATAAGAGTATTGGCCTGTAGTTCTGCATTAAAGACTTGTCCAAATTGTTCTTTTTTAGCAGTTCTTTGATAACTTCTTTTTTAAGAGACTGAGGGAAAACACCTGATAAGAGGGATGAGTTCACTATTTGAGTCAGGTCAGCCCCGACGACAGGCATAACTTTACACTGGGTATGAAATCAAGGCAGCAAGAGCAGGAGTTTAACTGATTTCTAATTTCTTCAATGTTCTTTTGATTGTAAATTTTAGACATTTTCTTCCTGATTTGTATTGAGTGGGCATTCCATTGTTAATGGGTTTGATACTGCTGTACAGATTGACTCTAATTTGTAGAATTCTTTCATTAAAAAGGTTGGCCAATTCATTGCAGGACCTGGTACAATGCACGCTACAGTCACAGGAGGGCACAAGCATTTGCAAGGTTGCTGTTAATGATTTCAGAGAAGAATGATTCCCTTGCATCTTTGAATGTAAAGCGATATCTTTGTAGATCTCACAATAAACCTGGAGTTTAGTTATGGAACTGTTACCCTCAACCACAGTCTTGGAGAGGCGATAATTGACAAATTATACACAGAAATACTGTAATTAAATTGAAGTTGACCTTAAATAACATTGTGCCAACAGAATTGGGATAACCAT
The DNA here is from genome assembly GCA_963556495.2 of Valencia hispanica. NCBI lineage: Eukaryota > Metazoa > Chordata > Actinopteri > Cyprinodontiformes > Valenciidae > Valencia > Valencia hispanica. The sequence goes on from OY747712.1 coordinate 45,548,018, forward strand.
GATTTTAATAGCCTATTAAGAATTCAAGACAAATCTGTTTAGCTAAGAATAAAATACATTTTATGGTACTTTATATAAAATGAAGAACTTAAAACAAACAGTGTGCTCTACAGGTACTTCAAAAGACAAAATTACCAATTACTTTTCTTTGAATAAAATGTTGACAAGGGATCTCATTGCACTCTATATAGGAAGAAATCCATGACTAATTCTGGATTGGTTGTACTGAAACTAAATATCCCCACAGGGATTATTAAAATATCTCTTATCTTATCTTCTGAGAGAAATAAAATAGTTGTTGGTTCAAAAATTTTAAGCAAAGAAAAAATCTAAATAGAGAGACTGGATGTAAAAAAGAAAGTCACAAAGTCCCAAATAACATTAAAGTACATGCATGTCTTAAATGTTTTGGGGGGATTTTTTTGGGAAAGAACCAATTAAGAGATGATAACTTGCAGCTGTCCAACCTGCAGATGGGGCTATTTAAGCATCAGAAGTTGATTACACCTTCAGGTTGTGGCTGGAAACATGGGAGGTGTCTGGCTTTTGAGTGCTTTTGCAGTGGCATTTTGGCTTAAAGGTTTGTCTTTTCTATGTGGTAAATCTGATAGCAGGATGTTATGTAAATTTTAAACTAAAATTAAATTCTGCTCATAGCAATAGTTGTGGCTGAGAAGGTTTATACCATGTAGTGATCCATGCGTGAAGTCAACTAATGCTTTTCTGTCTGAAGGGTCCTGTTTGCCAATTTCTCAAAATGTAGATGGACAAGAGGATAAGCAGAAGATGCAGAATTGTAAGAATCATGTGAAGTGGTGGGACACAACTTAATGAAGATACTGTCTGGCGTTAATGTTTCTGTTTTGCAGTCCTAACAGAAAATGACATATCTCTACGGAAGACGATTGCTTTTCTCCAGTCAATGGATTCCATGTTGAAACAACCTACTGAAGGTAACAAAGGGGGGGAATAGAGGGTGCAGCAAAGTCAAGGTTGGTGGGGGGGGGGGGTGGTTTCAGTGAAATCCTTACATTAACTTCTGAATCCTATATTAGTACAAGTGGAAACCAATGAAGTGGATATGATCGTGTCAAGCGACGCCTCCCACAACGTGTCAAGCGACGCCTCCCACAACGTGTCAAGCGACGCCTCCCACAACGTGTCAAGCGACGCCTCCCACAACGTGTCAAGCGACGCCTCCCACAACGTGTCAAGCGACGCCTCCCACAACGTGTCAAGCGACGCCTCCCACAACGTGTCAAGCGACGCCTCCCACAACGTGTCAAGCGACGCCTCCCACAACGTGTCAAGCGACGCCTCCCACAACGTGTCAAGCGACGCCTCCCACAACGTGTCAAGCGACGCCTCCCACAACGTGTCAAGCGACGCCTCCCACAACGTGTCAAGCGACGCCTCCCACAACGTGTCAAGCGACGCCTCCCACAACGTGTCAAGCGACGCCTCCCACATCGTGTCAAGCGACGCCTCCCACATCGTGTCAAGCGACGCCTCCCACATCGTGTCAAGCGACGCCTCCCACAACGTGTCAAGCGACGCCTCCCACAACGTGTCAAGCGACGCCTCCCACATCGTGTCAAGCGACGCCTCCCACATCCTGTCAAGCGACGCCTCCCACATCCTGGGAACCTTTTAAATAAAATTTTCATAATCTGGTTTAATTTCAGTTCCTCTGAGAATTTCTTGCACATACAGAGACTTGGAAATCTGCCACTCTGCTTGCAGTGTTGTGATTGGTCAAGCACAATTTTGCTGGTGCCTTCTAGAAAGTCCTGGTTAAAAAATTTGGTTAGGCAGTTGGCGATGGTGGCGGTACAGAGGCAAATTTTGACAATCCTTAACTCCTCCTCCAAGCTGCGTGACCTCAATAGCAGAAGTTTGTGTTTAGTCGCACACAAGGGAGCAGGTGTCTAAATTCATGTAACGAGTGCTCTCAAGGATTAATTCTACAAATGCATCCTAATTCTTATATCAAAGAATTGTAACAGTAGTTGCCATTCCTCCATTCTTTAAAATGCCTGGGATGACATTAGCTTAGCTGAAGGTTTCATTTTAGCCAGAAATTTTCAACTAAAAGGCTTTAAAACTGAGGGGGCTTTTTCTTGTTCCCATGTAGGTCAACTCAATGTTTTGAATCGGTTTAGCACACACTTATGAGGTAATTTCAATACAAACCTTCCAATCAGTAAAGTTGTGGGAATCTAAAGGTGAAACTCAAAATGATCATGCAAGTTTATTTCCACAATTCAACTTTATTGAAATCAAAACAATTCAGTTGATCAGATTCAAAACAGCGGTCATCCCAATTCGTTTTACAAAGTCTTCAAACCTTCCAGTTTAAAGGTTTAGCTAGTTTTCTGTTTGGAATCCCAGCAGATTGCAGAGTCATTGACTGGCAGTTGCACCCTGTTTTAAACCAGGATTTTCAATGTCAGACCTTAAAAGTATCATGCATATGTACTTGGTTGGAGGCCCCTTTTGCATCAACTACTGCCTCAATGCGGCGTGGCATGGATGCTATCAGCCTGTGGCACTGCTGAGGTGTTATGGAAGACCAGGATGCTTCGATGGCGGCCTTCAGCTCTTCTGCATTGTTCGGTCTCATCTTTCGTGGCAGGCAGGCAATGCCTGTTAAAGAAATATCTCAAGGTTATATCGATTGAAGAAATTCTTAAAGGCATCTGGGGAAGAGGCCTCTCACACACTCTGATCTGACTCCTCAGCTGTGAGGGAGTGTTTTGGTTAACCTTGCAATGAAGACAATACATCAGGCAGAAGCTGCTTGCAGAGAGGGCAGACATGATCTGGGTGCGAGAGTTCGAGTGTTGGCCCACACTGGCTTGTGTACTAGACTGGCCGTAATAAAATGAGAAACGCCGATGCAGGCTCCAGCTTCATCCATATGAAGGGAAGAAGACTTTTTCCCACAGCAGTTGGCGCCCAACGTGCCCTTCAGCAGGCAAAACAGAGTGGACATGTGACTGTTTTTTTTTCTCTCCAGCATCCGAGTTTCAGAAAGAGTCACCATCAAAAAATCCCTGCGTCGGCCGCCGCATGGAGAACCCCGGTTTCTAGGTGAGGCTCAGTCTGACACAGTGCGCTGAACTCGTGGAATATGGACTGTTGTGGTCTACTTCAGACCCTTTCCAAAAAGTTAGAATATAATAGAAAAGTTTATTTCCACAGATTATAGATTCAGGACCTACAACAATTTCAAGTATTTGTTTATCTGTACTTGTAATTTGGGCTTCCAGCTCATAAAACCCACAAAAACAGGAATTCAAATAATGTGAATAATGTGAAGAAATTGACCCAAATTTTACATGTTTTAAAATGCGTGTCACACACTCTTCTAAACTCAAAGCACCTGCACAGGTTTTCCCAGGTGTCATTAAATTGCCTCAATTTGGTTCAATCGTCCGTTAGGTTCAATAACTTTAAAAAGCTCAACAACCTGATAAAGAAGGCTGATTCTGTTGGCACTACTGTGGAACCACTGGAGATGATGCAAAGAAGGATTCTTCATAAAATCAAAAAGATTATAGACAACCCTGAGCATCCTCTTCACGAGACTGTCATTCAACAGAGCAGAGCTTCTTCAGTCGGAGGCTTCTTCAGTTTCGCTGCACTACAGACTACTACAGGAAATCCTTCCTGCCCACAGCCATCACTATCTACAACAATTAATTTCCCTCTGGGATCAATAAAGTATTTTTGAATATGGGGAAGATAGCAGAGTTGACAACTGGCCAAAAGACCATCATTGATACCCTCCAAAGGATGGGTAAGCCACAAATGTTTGTAGCTAAGGAGGCTGGCTGTTCCCAGAGTGCTGTGTCCAAGCATGTCAATGGAAAGTCTAGTGGAAGGGTAAAATGTGGCAGGAGAATTTGCACCAGCTGAAGGTCCAAGGGTTTGGATGAAGACAGGTGATGAACAGAACCCAAGCTACTTGAGGTCCAATGTGAAATAGCCAGTCAGTCATGATTTGGGGTGCAGGTGTTGTTAAACTCTCTTAAAGCCAAGGTCACCGCATTAGTCTACCACAATGTGTTAGAGGATTTCATGATTCCTTCTGCTGAGGATCAGTATGGAGATGCAGAGTTCATCTTCCAGCAGGACCTGACCCCTGCCCATACAGTTAGAAGCACCAAAACCTGGTTTGATGCCCATGCCATCACAGTGCTTGACTGGCAAGCCAACTCGCCAGACCTAAACCCCATTGAGAAACTACGGGGTTTCATCAAGAGGAAAATGAGGGGATCAGACCCAAAAACAAAGAGCTGACAGCAGGCATCAAGGAAATCTGGGCTTCCATAACTCCCAGGCAGTGCCACAGGCCGATTGCCTCCATGCCATGGCGCATCGAGGCAGTGATTAGGGCAAAGGGTGTAAGGTTTTGCTTTTGGACTCTAGTGCACACAAACGACACAGAAGGTTGTAAACACAAAATTATTTTATTTCTTTTTCGGCCAGAGAGGAAACTAGAACGCACGGGGAGCTTGGAAGGAAATCTGAGTCAGGCACTGGGAGATGGAGCCTGCCACTGGGGACAAGAGGAGGGACAGGTGAGTGCAAACAGAGGATAAGCAACGGGGAACAGAAGTTGGGATCCTTACTTGAAACAGGGCGAGACTGCTGCTCAGGAGGAGCCAGAGAGGGTATGAGTCTCCCGTCGGCTGAATGAGAGTGGGCCGGCCGGTGGAGATTTGAACCCAGCCAGAGGACCTAGAAGGGAAGGCCAAAAGATGACTGGAGGAGAGCAGACGCCCAGGCTGCAGACAACTGACCTGCGAGTCCAGGTAGGTGAGCAGCTGCTGGAGAACGAGGCGGTGAGTTGCTCTTGATGAACATTGACCTAAGACAAGGTCTAGGAAGCGGTCTGTTACCACACAATGATGTTAACCATCTGGCGTCTGCTCCAGCTAGGCGCTCCCCTTTTAACTGCTCTTCCTTGATTAGGCTGAGTGGAACCAGCTGAGGGAGAGAGCTCACCAAGCCACACCCCTGGATGGAGAGAAGGCAAGCACACACACCCTCACACACCCACACCCTCACAAAGGGATTCCCTACCAATTATTGAAGATTTACATATTGTTTTGAAAGTACCATATTTTGATTGATTTGATGTGTTCCCAATTTCTTTATTTTTTTCTGCTAAATCTCACAAGTAAATGGTGATTTCTTCACAGTATCCAAATTTTTTTGAATTCGTGTTTTTGTGGGTTTTATGAGCTGGAACCACAAAGTATGTACAGATAATCAACTCAATACTTGAAATCATTTAAGTTGTGGGCCCTGAATCTATAATCTATGGAAGTTTAACGTTTTGAATGGACTTATGGAAATAAGTAAACCTTTCCAAGATATATAGATTTTTTGGAAAGGGCCTGTTGGTATTTTCTTACGCTCTCCGAGTCTACTTTGAGAGGGAAAGAATGATTATTTTTTCCTCTGTCCGAGCCTTTGGGAGAGAGCGGCAGCTGATAGTGGACTTTTAAAACAGAAAGACCTGGAATAGGAGAGTGGTCTTGCAGCGGGCTACATGCAAGGTTTCTTTCTTGGTTGCTTCTTTCGCTCTCCATGTCTGCCTGCAGAAAAATAAAAAGAAAGTTCAAGAATGAGAAAGCACCTTTCTCCGTTCATTCAAGACTGGACTGTGCCAGAAAAAAAGAAAACACTGCTGTGATGTTTGACAGACTGAATTTGACCTTCAACCGACAGCGTCCAGTGACCAGAGAGGGGGTGGAAAGAGCCAGACATTCCCCCTTCAATCCATAATCTATGATGAGAGGGAAGCAACCGCTTGGCCAATGAGCTCACGCACTGTCCCGTTTGATGATCACAGTGGGCAGCAACTGAAGGGGAGTGAGATTCAAAATCCTTTTACAGAAGCAGACAGGGAAAGACAGTAGTATGGGGCCAAATCAATGACTAATGTAGTTTTACTTAGAAATTGTAGATTTGTGCATGGTAGTCAATGTCCATGCTTAATATGAATGAGTTATACCCAAAACTGTGCTTTTCTAAAATTTTGCCTGTGAGAATATGATTCAAAAACTACAACCTTAATGAATATATGAAGTGAAAGTTCATGAATACGAACTGAAATTTTACGACTGTGGCAAATGATGAGTCTCCAATTGTGAATACTAATTGTGTGCTGCCAAAACAGTGACATCTGGTGACGTCAGGCGTCACAGGCATTATGCATCGAGCAAGAAGACAACAGTAGATCTCGAGGACCAGGGTTGGAGACCACTGGTTTAGATCAAAATATGTTTATGTTATAGAATGGCCCAGTCAAAGTCCAGACCTAAACCCAGTTAAGAAACTTAAAGCGGGATGGCTTTAAAACATTTTTTCACAAATGCTCTTTGTGCAACCTAATGGAACTTGATATATTATGCAACGAAAAATGGGACAAAAATGTCATTTTTTTGGATGCACAAAGCTGGTAGAGACATGCTCTGAAGGACCTTTCAGCTAAATTTGAAGTGAACGGTAGTTCTACAACACATTTCATCAACGGGAGTTCTTACATTTCTTACTTTCATTTTTTTATTGTAAAAATCTTTGAAAACATGCATCTCATTTCCCTTCTACTTCCCAACAAGAATCCAAATAAAATACATTGTAGTTTTTAGCTATAACCTGACAAAACGTGAAAAGGTTTATTAGGTATGAATACATTTTGTAAGTGAAGGCCCCTAAATAATTCGGTTTTTCTGTAATGGTGCAGCATCCTGACAGCGAACCTCCACCTGTTTCTCTGCTTCCACAGATCATCGGCCTGAAGCCAGCCGGCGAGCCCTACATCAACTGCACTGTCAATATAAAACAAAATAACAACATCTCATACGTCCCACTTTTTTGTATGTGTATTTGTGTCTTTTTAGTTCTTCCATTAAAAACAAAACATTTATTACCACTGTGGATTCAATATCTCCTTTGTTGATCTTATCTTAATTTTTCCTGCCAGACACCTACCGGGGGCATGTCTCTGAAAATTAGGATATTTGGACCAGAACATTTGCAAGCTGTTAGCTGTTTATTTATTTATTTTTATTTATTTTTTGCTATGTTGCCCTTTGACTAATGACTTCTTCCTCACTAACTGGCGTTTCAGGAAATTAGAATGGCTTCTTCACAAGGTCTTTGGTTTTGTTCTGGGTCTATTCACGTTTCACACTGAAAGATTTTTATCTCTGGGGGACAGACACCATCTCCTTCCGGAACATTTTGATAGCTGGATGGTGTTCATAGTGGTGTGAATAAATGTTTCTACAGTGGAGCATGGCACCTTAAGAGATCTGTAAATTGTACCCAAGGAGGAACCGGACTTGTGGAGTTCCACAGTCCCAAACATTTATAAAACCATGACATCATCATCGAGGTGGACACAGATTGTTGGAAGGCATAGTAGTCTTGGTGTATGTATGTAACCTTCTGACTCAAAATAACCTTGGCGATTCTAACTAAGGAATAGTTTTGTCCATTATGTCGGACAGTGATGGAAATATGTTTATTAAAGAGCTTGTAAATATCGGTTTTTAACTGTTTTTTCAGTATATATGCTGTTGTAGAAGAAATTTCTATGTTTATTGTTTCACTGATTTGTTTCATTTTATAAAATGTGTTTATTCAGTTAAAGATATCTATTTTAGAAAGGGTTCCTGTTACTTGTGTGCTGATTTCTCAGCTCCTGCACCCAGAACTGTTATTCTTTATCAATTGAGATGTATCTTCTGACTGCGGAGATTTTCAGGGCTTGCAGCTGCACGGAAATACCTAAGAAGGAGTTGTTTTCTCTTTAGAACTAACTGAGGAACCATTGTTAACAGGTTCGTGGGGATGGGAGGGAGCTGTTCAGGTGTATGACTTACAGATATATACTCATGTCTTTGTAATAACTGTAGAGTCTCTTTTTACTTCTCCTTGCTGCAAATCATAAAACTTTGTTGAAACCAGCTGATCGTTTTCATCTCATAAGGACTCCTCAGAATTTCCACCACATTCTTGGCGTCACGGAACAGGATAACGCATAGGTCCGTCGGAGACCTGACCGGAGGGTCTGATCAACCTGGGTCTCTCTAACCCATCTCCAAACCTTGCTTAGACTTCAGAGTGACGGGGACTGTGGTCAGTGTTCTTCAATCGACTGCACTGGGATTTGTTAGTTCTCTGAGGAAAAAGTCCAGTGAGACAAAATTTGTATTCTTTAATAAATTAGTTAAAGGACCACATTGGAGTCCAAGATTCTAAATAATAGTGATATTAAAGATCCGACTGATAATAACACAGGAAATTATATCTCCCTGTTTTCTGTGGTCAGCTGCTTTCATAATCAGTGTTGGCGGAACCATCTATCTGTTTTTTAAGTGCAATTGTAGTTAAACAAGACCGGGTAAGTTAGAACCGTGAGTTTAATACAAATAAAACTGTGAGCTACTAAGCAAGACCAGTATCTTTATAATTGTGATTAAACAAGACCGGGTAACTTAGAACCGTGAGTTTAATACAAATAAAACTGTGAGCTACTAAGCAAGACCAATATTGTTATAATTCTGATTAAACAAGACCGGGTAACTTAGAACCATGAGTTTAACACAAATAATTTGTGAGCTGATGAGCAAGACCAGAAATAAACATGTGGAATGTAAATGGAAAGGATGGTTCCTCCAAGGGCCCTGAAACTAATTTAATGACTCAAATGAAAAGCAAATATGGTGACACTGTGTGTAAATATTTGTCATACTGGAATGAAAAACATGCATTTCCTGAAGGTGGGTCTCTTAGCCAGACTCAGTTAAAAAGGCTAAGAGAAAATTTAGAAGGAACTAAACAAGCACGATGGGAAAATATATGCTTATATATGTTTTTCTTTCGCGCTTTAACACTTCCACCACGGTTTTCTGTTGCGCCGTGACTCTCCATGGGTGGAAAGGCCGGGGTCATAGGTCGGCGGCTGGTTTTTGAGCCCCCCGTCACGCCGAGGTCCCAAAACCTTCCGCTGTTAACGCTCTCGGCGCCACGCATCGCGTACCGAAGTCCTGGGCGTCTGGGAGGAAAAAAAAAAAGTGTCAGTTTTGACCCTGACTTTGACCCGACTACACTTCAGAAAATGAAAATAATTGGTCAAAGTGAGGAAAAATAAGGGAAAGTGTTCATATTTTATGCCAAATGTCACTCAGGGACAATCGGCATAAAACGTGTACGTTTTCATTGGAGGTGACCTTTTGACCCCGGGAGTGGTCAAAATCAGATGGCCTATATGCATCTGACTACTTTCCATACTGGTGATGAGGGCTGTAAATCGCACGTTTCTACCTCAAACGGGAGCCGAGATACAAACTTAACGAGCTTGACCTTTGTTCCAGATACAAAGTTACAGTGGGGGTTGGGCAGCGTTTTTCAACAGGGACAATTGGCATCAATTCTCTAATTTTTTGGACGTTTATTCCAAATCTCCCCAACAAGGGATTTTAGGGACGTTTAGAATACGCTCCCGTTCTAGGAAACGTATGCCAATCGTCCTTTGCAAATAAAGGATTTTAGGGACGTTTGGAATACGCTCCCATTCCCGGAAACGTATGCTGATCGTCCTAGGCAAAATAAGGGATTTTAGGGACGTTTGGAATACGCTCCCATTCTAGGAAACGTATGCCGATCGTCCCAGGCAAACAAGGGATTTTAGGGACGTTTGGAATACGCTCCCGTTCTGGGAAATGTATTCCGATTGTCCTTGGCGATCGATGCCCATCCCCCGCTTTTTGAGAAAAATATCAACTAATTAAGCTCATAACTCGGACGTTTGGAATACGCTCCCATTCAAGGCGACGCATTCCGAATGTCCCTGACCCCCGGGGTCAGCGATTTATTTTTTTAAAAGCGGATGGTCAGACGAGTCGCATTCTCACGGTATCCGGATATGTTTTACAGGGCGACTTACTGTATATTATGAAATTCGTCCCGGGCGTCTACGTGGCCCCTGACGGAAGTTAGGATCCGGAGGCCCTTAGGGCCACACGCTTCGGCACATAGCGAGAGCGGAGGATTTCGGACGTGTCTGTCCACTTTTTATCAAAGAAGGACCCACGATGCCCGAAATAGGACTTGGGACATTTGGAATAAATTCCCATTCGTTTCCTAATGAAAAATTTCCCATTCAAACGTATGCCAAAGGGAAGGCCGTTTTCTCAGCCCGCGTGGTGTCTAGAAGGCCGGCACCAAGTCAGGGCGGTCGGTCCCGCTCCCCGGATCGATATATTAGAATGTCAGACATCTAGCGTAAGCGGAATATTTCCCCCCCTCATTTTGACCACTTTTTGCTCAGAAGCCTCAGACTCATCCGGTCGTAGACCCTACGCGTACCAGGATCCGATAGCAGCCAATTTACTCTCCTGGGCATTTTGCGGGGGAAACGACACTGGATTTCAAAACTGTGACCTGCTGGCTGCGTGTCCTCCGAATTTTGTTGACCTATGACCTTTGGCTGGGGAGTTATGGACCCTAAAGTTTTGGTGTGATTTTTTTCAAAAACTAGGGACTTTTGCTTGTCTTTTAATTAATTAAAAATACTAAACGTGCACCGATCCTAAGCAAATCGAGAGGGGTGACTCGTGACACGTCCGACATGGACTGAGAAGTGTTGAAATTGTTCAAAATGTATAATAAATCAAAAGAGGGGCAAAAAGAGGAGGAGTTTTTCCAATTGTCCCCGAAGGACACTCGGAATAACCTTGATCCCGGGGTCGGGTTTCGACCCTGAACGTGGTCCGATGTGCGTTCACTTGACGTATTTTGTCAGTGTGGACCCCGGGGTCGTGCACGTGAAATCTCGGCCCTCTAGGTCAAACGCAGGCTGAGTTATGAGCTTAATTAGTTGATATTTTTTTCAGAAAGCGGGATATGGGCATTGATCGCCAAGGACAATCGGAATACATTTCCCAGAACGGGAGCGTATTCCAAACTTCCCTAAAATCCCTTATTTTGCTAGGACATTCAGCATAAATTTTCTGGAATGGGAGCGTATTCCAAATGTCCCTAAAATCCCTTCTTTTACTAGGACGATCGGCATACGTTTCCTGTAATGGGAGCGTATTCCAAACGTCCCTAAAGTTCCTTGTTTTGGGAATTAGTGTCCAAGGTCAAAAGAGCAGATTCTGCACACAATGGTTCATATGTGGTTCAGCACAGCAAAATGTGGTCGAGTGACTTTGTAGCTGGTTCAGTTCAGGTTGATATTCTGCATTTTCAGCCAGCAAGCACCACATGTGGTTCCAGGCCAGAAAAGTCTCCTCAAAACCTGGGTAAGTGAAGCCACTAATGGCCCTCAGCATCCAGGGACCAGACGGTGTTTTTAGCCCAGAACAGAAACCTCCAGGCTGGGTAAAAGAGCCATAAATTACCCTCCATAGCCAGGGACCATGCAGTGAGTTTTAGCCCAGAATAGAGGCCTACAGGCTGGGTAAATAGAGCCACTAAGTAGCCTCCATACCCAGGGACCTTGCAGTGAGTTTTAGCCCAGAACAGAGGCCTCCAGGCTGGGTAAATAGAGCCACTAAGTAGCCTCCATACCCAGGGACCATGCAGTGAGTTTTAGCCCAGAAAAGAGGCCTCAAACCTGGGTAGGTGAAGACACTAAGTACCCTCCATACCCAGGGGACAGCCAGTGCTGTTACCCAGGATTAGAGGCCCTCAAACCTGGGTAACTGAAGCCAATAAGTACCCGCCATACCCAGGGGACAGCCAGTGCTTTTACCCAGGATTAGAGGCCCTCAAACCTGGGTAACTGAAGCCAATACGTACCCTCCACACCCAGGGGACAGCCAGTGCTTTTACCCAGGAATAGAGGCCCTCAAATCTGGGTAACTGAAGCCAATAAGTACCCTCCATACCCAGGGGACAGCCAGTGCTTTTACCCAGGGTGAGGCTTGCAGCCGGGGTAAATATAAGATGCGTCCCTCAAATCTCCACAAAAAATACAAAGTGTTGTCAACGGGACATTTGGGGGACAGAATTAGGGATAAAATGTAGGCCGATTGTCCCCGAGTCATCCCAGAACAGTGCACTTTAGTTAGGGGACTGCCTTACCAGATGTACGAGCTGCCTTACCAGATGCACCAGCTCCCTTAATTCTGATACAATATTATTATTATTGTTATTAGTTTATATTATTGTATATGATGATTTTAAACTAAATAACAAGTGTGTTTCCTCCTGGCAGTGGCTTACCCAGGCCAGAGGCTACTTTTCTGGGGGTAAGCCAGTGACATTTGGGCTACACTGGATGTCCCCTTTATGTCCCGTTTTGAGGACTTTGATGAGGGGATTATGGAGAAGACTTACCCAGGCCAGAGGCTACTTTTCATGGGGGTAAGCCAGGGACATTTGGGCTAAAATGGATGTCCCCTTTATGTCCCGTTTTGAGGACTTTGATGAGGGGATTATGGAGAAGACTTACCCAGGCCAGAGGCTACTTTTCTGGGGGTAAGCCAGGGGCATTTGGGCTACACTGGATGTCCCCTTTATGTCCCGTTTTGAGGACTTTGATGAGGGGATTATGGAGAAGACTTACCCAGGCCAGAGGCTACTTTTCTGGGGGTAAGCCAGGGACATTTGGCCTTCACTGAATGTCCCCCAAAAGAGCAATTGAGACCCTTTTTTCCCCATTTTGGTCTGTGGATCACCAGTATGACTGAGAGGGTATTTTGTGACAAGATTATTTAGGTATGTTATAATGCAATATACCCTATTAAATACTAAAACACACTGTTTGGGTATTTTTACAGCCATATGAGGGATTTTTGCACAGCTCCACGTAGTAAAATTGTGTTAATTGGTCCAGCTGCAGAGCTGCACGCTCCTTGCTCCCTCTCTCTCTCTCTCTCTCTCTCTCTCTCTCTCTCTCTCTCTCTCTCCCTCTCTCTCTCTCTGCCCCTCGCTCTCTCTCTGCCTCTCTCTCTCTCTCTGCCTCTCTCTCTCTCTCTATCTCTATCTCTCTGCCTCTCTCTCTCTCTCTCTGCCTCTCTTTCTCTTTCTCTGCCTCTCTCTCTCTCTCTCTCTGCCTCTCTCTCTCTGCCTCTCTCTGCCTCTCTCTCTCTGCCTCTCTCTGCCTCTCTCTCTCTCTATCTCTCTGCCTCTCTCTCTCTCTCTGCCTCTCTCTCTCTCTCTCTCTCTTTGCAGCAGATTCTTGCATGGAGCAATCCAGGGCTTAAAACCCATTAAAACTGTATTAATAACCATAGCAGCACACTGATTTTGCATGCTCTTACAGCCACCCCAAGGCTTTATGCACAACTCCGTGGGAGGCTGAATGTAAACAGAAATAGGTGATCGGCTGCACGGCTCTGAAAACAGCCCTTTAACATGGTGGGCTCTAGGACTCAGGGTCATTTCAAAAGAGGCAGTTGTTGTTTTTCACCTTTTTCCCCCAGGTAAGATTCATTCGATGCTCAACTTCAAAGAGCTCACAGCCACCGTAAGTACATGAAGAAGTTGTTTAAAAACAATGTATTTATAAGTTCTGGCCTATAGGTTTTTTTATGTTTGTAAAGTTGTAAGCATGTATTACTGTCGAAATGAACGGAGAAGTTAGAGTAATTAAACAGTTATTACAACTTTGCCATGAGGCTTTCTTGGCCCGTTTTTTCCCGTTTTTTTCTTTCTTTTTCATCAAAGCATGGAGGATAAATGATGATAAATCAGGATATCCATCAACTATTTACCAGGGGAGGCTGTTGTTAAAACAAATTTCTCCTGGTGTTGTGATAAATTGTGCTTGATAAACCAAAACAAAAAACCATTGCATTTTATTAGAATGTTTCCCTGTTTTTACTGCCCTTTATTATCCTTTTAAATGCCTTTAAATGCTCCGTTTTTGCTTACACCTTTGGTGTTGTGTTGAATTGTGCTTGATTACAAAAAAACAGAAAATTTTAGAATGTTTCCCTGTTTTTACTGCTTACACCTTTTCTAATCGATTGTGTGAATTATTTGACATATATTTAAATACTTTTATATGCTTTACTGACATACATTTTAGGTCAAAGTTAATGCCTTTTTTTGTCTATTTTAAAAGATGACTATGACAAAAGACACCACGATTTGCCCGCTTTGCAAAAAACCCCTGGCTGCGTTGACGCAGCATCTTCGCCGGGCCCACAAAGTGAGAAACATGGCAGAGAGAGCGATCCTTCTTAAAATCTCAAGCGGCCGAATGAACGTCCGGCTATAGCCTTGCCCCGTCGTTGGCTGCGTCTACTGTGGGACGAGGCTCGACAAGCACCTCCAGCAGGCCCATCCCGAGCTGTCGGGCCATCCTCAGATCTAAAAAGACAAAAAAAAAGGTCTTGAGTAAAGGTGTAAATATTTTTGTAAATAGTCTAATACTTCTTTGTAATTCTTTTGCTTTTTTACCTTGTAAATAGTTTTGTTTTTAAAATAGTTTTTATACTCATTATAATTGTTGTTTTGTATTGCTGTTTTTTTTTAAATGATTAAAATTTGAAAACATTCTCAGCTTGTTTATTATTACAAAATGATGAAACAGAGCTGTATCAAAGACCTGACGATGAGATGAAGCCCGCGAGGTGGTGACGTTGTCCTGAGGATGCCCTGTGATGCCTGCCAAAAGAGCCAACACAAAGAGAGAACAGCACGTCGTTAAGAAAGAACCAATCTAGCAAAGAAGTCTCCACATTTTCCTTTTGAATCAATTCTGGTGTATGGGAGTTTATTTCAAATGTACCATGCAAAATAAGGGACTTTAGGGAAGTTCAGAATGAGCACCCATTCAGGGAAACTCATGCCAAGTGTCCCATGCAAAATAAGGGACTTTAGGGAAGTTTTGAATGAGCACCCATTCAAGGAAATTGATGCCGATTGTCCCTGGTCCCAGGGACAATCGACATCAATTATTGTGAATGGACGTTTATTCCAAATGTCACTAAATGCCCTTTTTTGGTCCCTCTTTGAACGACTGGTTCGTGCAGGGGCATTTATGACAGCCTTTACCCAGCTCTGAGGTCACATTTCTGGGCTATAAGCCACTCTGGTCCCGCTCTGGATGTCTGGTTCTTGCAGGGGCATTTATGACAGCATTTACCCAGCTCTGAGGTCACATTTCTGGGCTAAAAGCCACTCTGGTCCCGCTCTTGTGTCTGGTTCTTGCAGGGGCATTTATGACAGCATTTACATTGCTCTGAGGTCACATTTCTGGTCTAAAAGGCAAGGCAAGGCAATTTTATTTGTATAGCACACTTTCAACAGCAGGGTAATTCAAGGTGCTTTACATGATTTGGTGATTTAAAAAAAACACATAAAAGAAACACACATTACACATGATACACAATAAAGCAAGAGAAAAATAAAAAAAGCAAGAGAGCATGAACACATTTCATACATATGACATCAAGCATTTACTCAAAGGCAATTCTAAACAGATGGGTTTTTAGTCTCGATTTAAAGCAGTTCAGAGTTTCAGCAGCTCTACACTCGTCAGGAAGTCTGTTCCAGATAAGGAGAGCATAAAAAGTGAAAGCTCCTTCTCCATGTTTAGTTCTGAGTCTAGGGATGTTTAGTAGGCTAGAGTTGGAGGACCTGAGTGGTCTTGGTGGTTGGTACCATGACAACAGGTCTTCAACATATTTTGGTGCTAAGCCATGTAATGATTTATAAACGAGTAAAAGTATTTTAAAGTCTATTCTCTGAGCTACAGGGAGCCAGTGTAAGGACTTCAGAACTGGGGTGATGTGCTCTACTTTCCTGGTTCTAGTGAGGACGCGAGCGGCAGCGTTCTGGATCAGCTGCAGCTGTCTGATTGACTTTTTAGGCAGACCTGTGAAGATGCTGTTGCAGTAATCAATCCGACTAAAGATAAACGCATGGATGAGTATTTCTAGGTCGTGTTGCAAAATCAGTCCTTTAATCCTAGAGATGTTCTTCAGGTGATAGAACGCTGACCTTGTTATTGCCTAGAAAATGCTTTTTTATAGTGGTCTTACTGTGGCTGGATAATTTAGCAGAGATGGTACTTTCAAAGAAAATACAGAAATGGTCAGATAATGCAATATTAATTACAGAGATGTCGGAAATATTTAAACCTTTGCTGATAATTAAGTCCAGAGTGTGTCCTTTATTGTGTTTTGGTTGTTTGACATGCTGGATCAGTCCGAAGTTGTGGAGAGTATCATCTAATGTTTTTGCTTGTCTATCTTGGGGGTTGTCGGTATGGATGTTAAAGTCCCCCACGATGATTAGTTGGTCATAGTCGATAGATATTACAGACAGAAGGTCATTGAAATCATTAAAGAAGTTAGTGTTAAGTTTTGGTGGTTTATATAAACTTAGAAATAACGCTTTGTTAGGCTCATTTATCTGGGTATTCAAAAGAATCAAACGTCCCCAGAGTTACCTTTTTAAAGTTCTTTGAGTTGTGAAAGATGGTGGCTACACCTCCACCTCGTCTGTGTTTTCTGTTCTCGCTTAAGAAATTGTAATTTGGAGGACTAGATTCTATTAATGAAGTTGTTTCATTATTTTCATCTCGCCAAGTTTCTGATAAAAAAGGGCGTGTAAATTATGCTCAGTGATGAAGTCATTGATAAGAATAGACTTCCCGGATAGAGATCTAATGTTTAATAAAGCTAACTTAAGTATTGTGATGATGGGCAGCTGAACCTTCTGACAGGTTATCAATTTGAGATTTTGTTTAATATGAGAGCATGTGGTTAACGGTTTATGTTTCCTGCTGCTGATAATCACTGATATAGCCTCAGGGGTGCCGGGTGAATTCTGGGAGACGGTAGGGGTGGATTTATTGCCCGGTTCCCTCAAATATCAAATATCTGTAATAATCAGTGGGGGGAGGCTCCCAGGCTTATTGACACTAGTCCCAGGCGTTTGGTGTAGTCTAAGTTTAGGTGTTAATTGTGTCCCAAATTTGATTTGCTCGTTCAGTCTGTCTGTAAAGTTTCTAAATGGAGACTCATTTGATGTGGCTGAGTCACAGGAAGATGAAGACTTAATCTCTGATGGTTGTTTATCTGTTCGGTCCTGTGGTGTCATCATGACTTGCTGTTTTTGTTCTCTGATATCCATGGGCACCTCAAGGTCAGCTTTTGGGAGCAAGTGTTTTGCTTTCTGATTTTGATAAGAAAAAATGTTTGCTGCTAGGAGCCTTACCCCGGCCTTGTTCAGATAACGCATCCCTTCTTTGAACAGATGATTAGCACTTCCAAATACTTTGAAATTATTAATAAATGTGAACGACTTCTCAGCTGATTGTTTCTTCAACCATTTATGGAGCATGCGGAGTCTGCTAAATCTTTCATCATTCCCTTCAGGGACTGGTCCGCTGATGAGGATGTTTACGTTAAGTCCATCAAGTCTCTGTAGGAGATCAGAAAAGTCTCTCTTCAGAATCTCTGATTGTCTCATCGCGATATCTGCTGATCCAGCGTGAATGACAAGCTTTTCCAAAGCAGGATGTTGGTCCAAGATTTTAGGGATTTTTTCTGATATTTCTCTCACTGTATTTTTGTAGCAGCTATAAACTTTGGTATTCTTGCTACAAAAAGCCTCAGTTCCATTAATTGATCCATCTTGTATGATAACAATCTTTGCTGGGGGGGCTCTTACTTTGTTATGTGTCCGTTTGATGCGGCTGGGTTTCTCCTGGTGGCTTTGACTGGTCCCGGGGGCTGCGTCATCTTTCAGGGAACTCAAGGCTGCGAATCTGTTTTTCAGCGGGATTCCAGGTGTAGAATTATCTCTTGTTTTTGGCTGAAACCTCTTTTGTTTACTTTTAGCAGAAGCTGCAGTTCTGGGTTCAGAGGTTTCCCTGTGCCGGAGTTTCTTTTGTTTTTTCTTCCTCGGAGAACAGGCTGGGGTTGATGATTCAGTGTGTTTTAATGCTGGCCAGTCTTCATTATAGTGCGGAGATCTGCCGCTCAGACGCCTGTAGGGAGTCTCTGTGACACGGTTAGACCGATGTAACACCGGGCTGATAGGCTGTTCCCTGTTTGTATTCAAAGGTAAAGTTGTGTCATTTTGTCCATAATCAGCGTGAAGATCAAAATTAATTTCCAGACAACGTAGCTTCGTTTCAATGCCCTCAATTCTGTGGAGCAGTTTTTTAAAATCCTCAGCTGAGCAAAAAACCATGTTGATAAGTCCATAAAAAAGTAATCCAAGAAGAGATCTGGTCTAATACAGAAACTCCAGGGGCTGGGTAGATAAAGTAACTAAGAAAAAGTTAAGAAAAGAAAATAAGAAAAGCAAACAGAAAATAAAATAAAGTGAATGGATCTGGAGAGAGACAGAGAGCAGCTGCTCCTCCTGCACCAGTCGCAGCAGGATAAAAGCCACTCTGGTCCCGCTCTGGATGTCTGGTTCTTGCAGGGGCATTCATGGTGACATTTAACCAGCTCTAAGGTCACATTTCTGGTCTAAAAGCCACTTTGGTCCCGCTCTGGATGTCTGGTTCTTGCAGGGGCGTTCATGGTGACATTTAACCAGCTCTAAGGTCACATTTCTGGTCTAAAAGCCACTCTGGTCCCGCTCTGGATGTCTGGTTCGTGCAGGGGCGTTCATGGTGACATTTAACCAGATCTAAGGTCACATTTCTGGTTTAAAAGCCACTTTGGTCCCGCTCTGGATGTCTGGTTCGTGCAGGGGCGTTTATGGTAACATTTACCCAGCTCTGAGGTCACATTTCTGGGCTAAAAACAACTGTGGGACAATCCCAATAAACCCCCATTTAGAAGTTCAACTAGGGAAATGCCGGGGACATTCTCCCCTTTCTGAGTTCCGTTTGGGAAATACCGGGGACAAATGGGTCTTCCCTTTGGGCACACTCGGGGACAATCGGGTGTACGGCGTATTCCAATTGTCACTTTTGCATGCCGATCATCCCGGAGGGACGATTGGGAAATATGAGGGACACTCGGGGGACATTTGCTCCCCCCGGTGGCCGCTTTCGTCACTCCACCCCTTTTCAATACGTTTAAGCGCAACTTTGAAAATTCGCGGCGTGGGCGCGGAAAATCCCAAACCCGGGGAGGGGCGGGGGCCGGGGCCCGGCTAATTTTCCCGGGGGGTCCCGGTCCCGCCGGACCCCGGGTTTCCCCGGGGGGATTTTTTTTATAAAAACCGGTCGCTCTGCCTTGCTTTTTCAACGCGATGTATTCCGAGTGTCCCCGGGCATCCCTAGGGGAGCTTAAGATCACTATGTATTAATAGGAAAAAGGGGGGGTTTGAATTGGCATTTCATATACAAGATATATTGGCTATACTTGAGTATCAAGGTATGTCTTGATGAAGTATTTGAGATGAGAGATATGTTGGAAATGCTCTACTTTTTCCAGCTCTACTACACAGCAAGATCCAAATCCTCGCAACACCAGTAAGTCACAGGGTCCCTCATACAGATTCAAAGGTGAAAACACTCCTGACAGAAGTAAGATAACAAATGAATTATTAAAAAAAAAAAGAAGTATCAGCAATTACACAACAGCTCCAAGCAGCTTGGTTCCAATGGCTATAGGTTATTAAATCACATCGGCACTAAAAAGAGGATCTAAACAAAGTAAAGGATGAACGGTGCAACAGGAATGGATAGGGTCCAGAAATTCTTGTTCTGGGGATCTTTGAAGAGATCAGCAAGAAATCACAATGGAAAGAAGGGTCAGAAAGGTCATCAAAGCAAACATCTGATACCAACCGGCTCGTTAGTTGGAACCCAAACTTAAAAAAAATAATCTTTGTGACGTTATTGACACTTCCTTCCTTTTTTTCTACTTTTTTCCATACACAAATCCGTTTGCGAATTCGGGCAGCCCCTAGTGTGTTCCTCCTTACTTCAGCGTTTTACTCCACGACCTTGATCTGGAAGGTGACACGGCCCAGGAATTTGTCCCTGTCATCGTTGTTGCGAAGGTTGGAGCCCTCAACCTTGCACTCCACAGTCAGCTCCTTGTTATAGTCCTCCTTGGTGAACAGCAGTTTCACAGCCACAAGAGGCTGAACACAGTTCTCCTTAATTGGGGATGAAACATTCTTCATCAGCACAGCTAGAAGTTTTACCCCCATGACACTAGAGCGTATCTGCCCTGCGTTTCAGCGGTGTAAGAAGATAGGCGACTGTATGTAAAGAATACTCACCATCATCTTCCCACACAGCTGATACTGATTTAATCTGAGCCCGGCTTATCTAGATTTGTTTAGAAATGTGGAAAAATTGCACAGCATCAGACAGTGTGGTGGAAATTCTGAGGAGTCCTGAAGAGATGAAAACGATCAGCTGGTTTCAACAAAGTTTTATTACTTGCAGGAAGGAGAAGTCAAAAAAGACTCTACAGTTATTACAAAGACATGAGTATATATCTGTAAGTCATACACCTGAACAGCTCCCTCTCATCCCCACGAACTGGTTAACAATGGTTCCTCAGTTAGTTCTAAAGAGAAAACAACTCCTTCTTAGGTATTTCCGTGCAGCTACAAGCGCTGAAAATCTCCAAGGTCAGAAGATAAATCTCAATTGATAGAGAATAACAGTTCCGGGTGCAGGAGCTGAGAAGTCAGCACACAACTAACAGGAACCCTTTCTGAAATACATATCTTTAACTAAATAAACATTTTATAAAATGAAACAAATCAGTGAAACAATAAACATAGACATTTCTTCTACATTTCCTCCCTTTTGGTCATTTTCATGACCAATCTTCAATAATGAAATTTCCTTCAGGTGATTAATGTGTGTACAATTATAACACTTGAACATCAGAGAAGGCACACCCGTGTGGGTTTAAGACAACTCTTCATAAGGTGTTACTATGTAAGGAACAAAAGGAATTTAATAAAAGGAACTTATAAAACAGTATGATTATCTTCTTCAGAGTCAGAGGAAGTGTCTTGGATAGAGACAGCAAGTTCATCATCAGCAGTGGTAGAGAGTCTGTTGTACAGGAGCTGAGGAGCTTTTTCTGTGAGGGCTGAGTTGATTAAACGCACAAGGAGGGCTCTAATGCAGGGAATACAACAGTATCCACATAGAACGAGTATAGAGGTAAAAACGGTTATCCCCAAGATTAACGAGACAATGAGAGTCTTATATCATCCAAACATGTTTAACCAATAATCCCACATAGATGTGTCTACCCCAGAATGTTCCTTCATTTTGTTGCTGAGAGTCTTAAGGCCATCTACTGCATTAGTTAATTTACTGAGGCGAGTAGTATTATTTGGGATATAGCAACAACACTGGTCGCCAAAAGTAGAACAGACTACGCCTTTTTCTGCGAGGAGCATGTCTACAGCTATTCTATTCTGGAAGGCCATAAGAAAAGTTTCCTTCAGTTGTTCATGCACAGCTTCAAAACCATCTCGTGTGTAGTCTGACAGTTTTTGAACATTGTAATGTACATAGTTTATTCTGTCAACGTTTTTACTTATGGTGCACCACCAGCAAATTGAAGATTCCCAACGCGCAGCAATTTGATTAGCTAGTTTATACTCATCTGGAACGCCTCTAGGGACTCCTATAGGATCAATATAAGTGGGATCATTATCAGAAGGATTTAAGGTACGCTTACTGAGGTGGTGGTAGGGGTGAAGACAAATATGGAATCTACTGATTGGACTTTAGTAAACACTATTATGGGCATAATGAGAGTAACAGGGGCACAGATACCCTGTAATTCGTTCCCCGCAGCTCTCTGCCCTGGCCTCTGACCTGCTCTTTTTGCTTGTAATGCTCGAATTTAGCAACAATAGGTCACGGCCGGCTGTTGTTGGGCTTTTTACCTCCGAGACGGTGGACGCGGTGAAAAGTGATGTTTTTTACCGTGTCGCTTGGGAGCTTTAACTGATGTTGGAGAAAATCTCGGACGGTGGATTCAGCGTCGTCCTCAGCCTGTTCTGGGATCCCGGAAAAAACAAGATTGTCCCGCATTCCCCTGGCCTGTATATCCAAGATAGTTTCTTTCATCCCCTTCCTTTCCATGACAGCTGCGTCATCCCCTCGGTGAGTTTCTTTAAACTCTCCCTAAGCGTTTGGTTTTCTGCAGCGAGCGATGCTACCTGTTGTTGGCTGAACTCTAGAGATTCCCTTAGAGCTTGAAATTCTTTATGGAGAACCTCAACCAGGCCCAGACGGGCGTCTAGGCTGGTTAGCTTCTTATCTATTGAGTGCAGGACATCGCTGTAGCTTTTCTCTGGAGAGATTGTGGAGGTGCTGGCCTCAGAACGATTGCCTTTTTGTGATGGTGTGCTTGTCGGCACAGCAGAGGTGGATTTCTGTGGCTTGCCCATAACAATGTTGTCAAAGCACTCGTCCAAGTAGCTTTCCAGGCTGTGCAAGGTTTCCTCGTCGAGTTTGTTTATGGAGAAATACAAAATAATGGTTATTATTATTAAACGTTTGCTATATTTGGCTCAAATGTTATGATTTGTTTTTACCCGAGTTTGTTTGTTTTACCAGTTTACCGCCATATTACTTACGCACAGCTCTCGCGAGATCTCAGCAGCAGCTCATCCTCTCCCATCAACAGGATCAAGTTTACTAGAAAAATAGGCCACTGGGCGCAACATATCCCCATGATGCTGCAACATCACAGAGGTCATGCAGCCTTTCCTTTCATCTACTGTTTGAATAAAAGGTTTTGATGGATCCGGAAGCCCCAATGTTGGTGGTGACTGCAGAGCAAGTTTCAAGGCCTGAAAGGATTCTGACGCCTCAGGTGTCCAAGAAACCGGGGCAGTGAAGGGTTTGGAGTGGGTCAGGGCTGTGAGAGGGTTACTAAGTTCTGAGAAGTTTGGTACAAAGGATCTACAGTAAGAACAGAGCCCTATGAATGAGAGGAGCTGCTTCACAGTGACAAGTTTTGGCGCTTGTTGGATTGCTGTGAGATGTTTGTCAGTTAGACTTTTACCCACATGACTTACTTTATGACCAAAAAAGACCACTGATTGGAGGGCAAACTGCATTTTATGTTTTGAGACCTTGTGACCTTCAGCAGCCAGGTGATAGAGAAGATCTATAGTGTCCTCCACGCACGCTTCCCTGTTGGGGCTGCAGAGTAGGATACTCATACTGCATCCGGCTGAACTGGATGGAGGTTGGAACGAAGACAGGGAAGATGCAAGCGCATGATTATAAATAGTGGGAGGTTCACAATACCCCTGGGGCATGTGGGTAAAGGTGTATCCTTTCCCCTCAAATTGGAAAGCGAACCAGAACTGAGAGTGAGGGTGCACTGGAACAGACAAAAACGCATTGGATAGATCTAAAACAGTGAACCATTTGAACCCTGAAGGAACATTTCCTTGTAACGTATAGGGATCTGGGACCAATGGCATCCTCGAGTGGATGGCGGCGTTAACAGATGTTAAGTCTTGCACAAATCGCCACTCTTGGGGTGCTGGTGGAGCACGGTATTTTCTTACAGGTAAAATTGGGGTATTGACAAGAGAGTCATCACAGAGAATGATTATTCCTGCTGCTAGAAATGACTCAAACACTGTACAAATTCCCGCAGCTGCTTCAGGTTTTAATGGGTGATGCGCTCAGCGAGGGCGAAAATGAGATTTAGGGGTAACCACCAGGGGTCCACAGTTTTTTATCAGCCCTACATCATATTTATGTTTGGCCCACACTTAAGATGGAACTATGGCCAGTTAATGAGGTTCTGTAGGTGTAGCTGCTGACACACATTGTGGTGTTTTAGTGGGGGTTTTTGTCTAAAGAGTAAACTGAGCGTAAGGCTGAAAGTGAAAGTGTGTGTGCCTTGGTGTAGACGCTCAGTGATGGAGAGAAAAAGACGTCTAAGTCATCAGTGGGTTGCCAATCTGTGACCTGAGTGCACTGTGCAGTCCATGGACCCAAATCACGCCGCTGGTCAACACGAGACTTGACCAGGGAAACATGTGGTACACTATTCTCAACCTGAAAAAACTTTTCCTGATTTTTTGTCAGAGAAGCAGAAAGAGTACATCTAGTTGCAGACCAATACAAATTACAGGTGGTAATGACATCATTTAAATTTTTAAAGAAATCATTTTCATAATCAGTTTCATGCACGGAGGTAACACGAGCTGTGCAGTGTAGGTGAGCAGGTTTAATAAAATCCAGCATTGGAGACATTAGCTGACCTGCAAGATCCACAAGGGGTACGGCCTGGTTGTGATCTATCCACCATTAATAGATTAAAAGGATGGATGGATCCTTTAACAAGTGGAATATCAGATCAAAATTTGGAGTTGAGACCATCATGCCTTCGGATGTGGACTTTAAACCCAAACCCAAAGTAAGCATGAGGTCGTCCCAGTAAATTAAAGGGGCAACAGTTGGAATAGAGAAATTAGTGTTTTAGAGGTGGCATTCCAGGAGGTGAGCAGTAGATGGGAACAGTGAACGATTATTTCATCTAATTTCCGCTGGCTCCAACAGAAAAAAGATACCTTCCACTAAGTTTTTGATCTGGCAGATCAGCTGCGCGAATGACAGAAGTAATAGTTTCCTGTGTCTTTTTTGTTTTGTTTTGTTTTGTTTTGTTTCCATTTTAGCTTGTAAAAAATATGTGGTTTGCCTTTGACATAGAAATAGTGTTAGCATGCTAACTGTATTACCAAAATGTTTTTGATCGTTTGTGTTAAAGGAATGTTTTGACATTTGTAAATGCCGATTCTCTCAATAAAAAACAATGCCAAGCATCCACCTCCAACAAAATGGCATAAAGGGATAAGAAAACATTTTTCCATGTTTAAACTTTAGTGTTCACTCTTTTCCCTCCCATAAGAATTTTTTTTCTAATTTAACCAATATAAACCTTCCCTTTTCTTAACCACATTCCTGACTTAAGTAATACCTCATTCAGGTCAGGTAAGATACTGCCTGCTTATAACTAGACCAGGCTTATAACTTGGCCAGGCAGTGTATATTATATTGAACACACGAGCGCAGATTGCTGTACAACTGACTTGCCCTTCATAAATCCTGTTTGGTCCTGATGAATAATTTTGTGCAGCACTTCCTCTAGTCTGTCTCCCAGTTATCTAGTTAGTGTTTTGTAATCACAGCAAAGTAGACTCACTGGCCCATAGGATTCACAATTCACTGGATCTTTACCTTTCTTTAGTAACACGGACATGGTTGCCTGTGTCATTGAAGGTGAGAGAGCCTTGACCCTGAATGATTCGGTATAAACTTTACATTAGTCGGGAAGGAGCTTAGTACAAAAAGTTCTGTAAAACTCGATTGGAAATCTGTCAGGGCCTGGTGCCCTGCCGGACTTAATTTTCCGAATTGCCTGTTCAATTTCCGTTAGTTGTATCTCACCTTCTATACATCCTCTGTTCACCTCCTCCAACACAGGCAGCATCAGGTTCTTGAAAAAGACCTTCTACCTTGTTG
Organism: Valencia hispanica; assembly: GCA_963556495.2. NCBI lineage: Eukaryota > Metazoa > Chordata > Actinopteri > Cyprinodontiformes > Valenciidae > Valencia > Valencia hispanica. The sequence goes on from OY747712.1 coordinate 45,573,450, forward strand.
GGTCACATTTGTTGGAGGAATATAACTCCTTATATGATGACACAAACTGATTATTAATTTTCTTTCAGTCTGAAATTATTTCACCTTTATCATTTCTAAGAGATGAAATATAGCTGGCTGCCGTCTTTTGTTTTAGCTCATGATTTAGCATTCTACTTGCTCTCTCGCCATGCTCAAAGTGTTGTTGCCTTGAATTCAGTTGAATTTGTATAGCTTTTTCATTCATGATAATGTCATACTCTGTCTGAAAGGAGAGCTCTCTCTGTCCAGAGGGCCTCTGAAGCCCCAGCTGATTTACACTGGTCGATGATTTTGAGTCTATCACTAAATTCTGAGACCCGTTCAAGCTTCTTAATCTTAAGGACGCCCCGATTATCGTGATATCAGACTGCTCAGGACCACTCGGATCAGAGATCGGGATATTCAACATGTTGGATTGTTTTGGCCCAATATCACATCATGTGTGGTGTGTTCCTATGTGTAGAAAGAACTCCCTGTTCTTTAGGTAAGACACAAACCAGCAAAGTACTGTAACAGAGAGTCTGACCCAGCTCTCCAGTCACTTCAATAATATGTCATGGTCAACAGTGTCAAATGCTGCACTGGGGTCCAATATTACCAGCACTGTGGTTCTTCCATAATCCATGTTTAAGTGGATGTCATAGAACACTTTTAGAAGGACAGTCCCAGTGCTGTGGTGAGTACAGAAACCAGACTGAAAACATCAAAGTGATTGGTCATTTTTAGGAAATTACTTAACTGTTAAAACACAGCTTTTTCAATAATCTTATTGATTAATGAAATATAAGAGTATTGGCCTGTAGTTCTGCATTAAAGACTTGTCCAAATTGTTCTTTTTTAGCAGTTCTTTGATAACTTCTTTTTTAAGAGACTGAGGGAAAACACCTGATAAGAGGGATGAGTTCACTATTTGAGTCAGGTCAGCCCCGACGACAGGCATAACTTTACACTGGGTATGAAATCAAGGCAGCAAGAGCAGGAGTTTAACTGATTTCTAATTTCTTCAATGTTCTTTTGATTGTAAATTTTAGACATTTTCTTCCTGATTTGTATTGAGTGGGCATTCCATTGTTAATGGGTTTGATACTGCTGTACAGATTGACTCTAATTTGTAGAATTCTTTCATTAAAAAGGTTGGCCAATTCATTGCAGGACCTGGTACAATGCACGCTACAGTCACAGGAGGGCACAAGCATTTGCAAGGTTGCTGTTAATGATTTCAGAGAAGAATGATTCCCTTGCATCTTTGAATGTAAAGCGATATCTTTGTAGATCTCACAATAAACCTGGAGTTTAGTTATGGAACTGTTACCCTCAACCACAGTCTTGGAGAGGCGATAATTGACAAATTATACACAGAAATACTGTAATTAAATTGAAGTTGACCTTAAATAACATTGTGCCAACAGAATTGGGATAACCATGATTTTAATAGCCTATTAAGAATTCAAGACAAATCTGTTTAGCTAAGAATAAAATACATTTTATGGTACTTTATATAAAATGAAGAACTTAAAACAAACAGTGTGCTCTACAGGTACTTCAAAAGACAAAATTACCAATTACTTTTCTTTGAATAAAATGTTGACAAGGGATCTCATTGCACTCTATATAGGAAGAAATCCATGACTAATTCTGGATTGGTTGTACTGAAACTAAATATCCCCACAGGGATTATTAAAATATCTCTTATCTTATCTTCTGAGAGAAATAAAATAGTTGTTGGTTCAAAAATTTTAAGCAAAGAAAAAATCTAAATAGAGAGACTGGATGTAAAAAAGAAAGTCACAAAGTCCCAAATAACATTAAAGTACATGCATGTCTTAAATGTTTTGGGGGGATTTTTTTGGGAAAGAACCAATTAAGAGATGATAACTTGCAGCTGTCCAACCTGCAGATGGGGCTATTTAAGCATCAGAAGTTGATTACACCTTCAGGTTGTGGCTGGAAACATGGGAGGTGTCTGGCTTTTGAGTGCTTTTGCAGTGGCATTTTGGCTTAAAGGTTTGTCTTTTCTATGTGGTAAATCTGATAGCAGGATGTTATGTAAATTTTAAACTAAAATTAAATTCTGCTCATAGCAATAGTTGTGGCTGAGAAGGTTTATACCATGTAGTGATCCATGCGTGAAGTCAACTAATGCTTTTCTGTCTGAAGGGTCCTGTTTGCCAATTTCTCAAAATGTAGATGGACAAGAGGATAAGCAGAAGATGCAGAATTGTAAGAATCATGTGAAGTGGTGGGACACAACTTAATGAAGATACTGTCTGGCGTTAATGTTTCTGTTTTGCAGTCCTAACAGAAAATGACATATCTCTACGGAAGACGATTGCTTTTCTCCAGTCAATGGATTCCATGTTGAAACAACCTACTGAAGGTAACAAAGGGGGGGAATAGAGGGTGCAGCAAAGTCAAGGTTGGTGGGGGGGGGGTGGTTTCAGTGAAATCCTTACATTAACTTCTGAATCCTATATTAGTACAAGTGGAAACCAATGAAGTGGATATGATCGTGTCAAGCGACGCCTCCCACACCTCCCACAACGTGTCAAGCGACGCCTCCCACAACGTGTCAAGCGACGCCTCCCACAACGTGTCAAGCGACGCCTCCCACAACGTGTCAAGCGACGCCTCCCACAACGTGTCAAGCGACGCCTCCCACAACGTGTCAAGCGACGCCTCCCACAACGTGTCAAGCGACGCCTCCCACAACGTGTCAAGCGACGCCTCCCACAACGTGTCAAGCGACGCCTCCCACAACGTGTCAAGCGACGCCTCCCACAACGTGTCAAGCGACGCCTCCCACAACGTGTCAAGCGACGCCTCCCACAACGTGTCAAGCGACGCCTCCCACAACGTGTCAAGCGACGCCTCCCACAACGTGTCAAGCGACGCCTCCCACAACGTGTCAAGCGACGCCTCCCACAACGTGTCAAGCGACGCCTCCCACAACGTGTCAAGCGACGCCTCCCACAACGTGTCAAGCGACGCCTCCCACAACGTGTCAAGCGACGCCTCCCACAACGTGTCAAGCGACGCCTCCCACAACGTGTCAAGCGACGCCTCCCACAACGTGTCAAGCGACGCCTCCCACAACGTGTCAAGCGACGCCTCCCACAACGTGTCAAGCGACGCCTCCCACAACGTGTCAAGCGACGCCTCCCACAACGTGTCAAGCGACGCCTCCCACAACGTGTCAAGCGACGCCTCCCACAACGTGTCAAGCGACGCCTCCCAACGTGTCAAGCGACGCCTCCCACAACGTGTCAAGCGACGCCTCCCACAACGTGTCAAGCGACGCCTCCCACAACGTGTCAAGCGACGCCTCCCACAACGTGTCAAGCGACGCCTCCCACAACGTGTCAAGCGACGCCTCCCACAACGTGTCAAGCGACCGCCTCCCACAACGCCTCCAACACGTGTCAAGCGACGCCTCCCACAACGTGTCAAGCGACGCCTCCCACAACGTGTCAAGCGACGCCTCCCACAACGTGTCAAGCGACGCCTCCCACAACGTGTCAAGCGACGCCTCCCACAACGTGTCAAGCGACGCCTCCCACAACGTGTCAAGCGACGCCTCCCACAACGTGTCAAGCGACGCCTCCCACAACGTGTCAAGCGACGCCTCCCACAACGTGTCAAGCGACGCCTCCCACAACGTGTCAAGCGACGCCTCCCACAACGTGTCAAGCGACGCCTCCCACAACGTGTCAAGCGACGCCTCCCACAACGTGTCAAGCGACGCCTCCCACAACGTGTCAAGCGACGCCTCCCACAACGTGTCAAGCGACGCCTCCCACAACGTGTCAAGCGACGCCTCCCACAACGTGTCAAGCGACGCCTCCCACAACGTGTCAAGCGACGCCTCCCACAACGTGTCAAGCGACGCCTCCCACAACGTGTCAAGCGACGCCTCCCACAACGTGTCAAGCGACGCCTCCCACAACGTGTCAAGCGACGCCTCCCACAACGTGTCAAGCGACGCCTCCCACAACGTGTCAAGCGACGCCTCCCACAACGTGTCAAGCGACGCCTCCCACAACGTGTCAAGCGACGCCTCCCACAACGTGTCAAGCGACGCCTCCCACAACGTGTCAAGCGACGCCTCCCACAACGTGTCAAGCGACGCCTCCCACAACGTGTCAAGCGACGCCTCCACAACGTGTAAGCGACGCCTCCCACAACGTGTCAAGCGAAGCGACGCCTCCCACAACGTGTCAAGCGACGCCTCCCACAACGTGTCAAGCGACGCCTCCCACACGTGTAGCGACGCCTCAACGTGTCAAGCGACGCCTCCCACAACGTGTCAAGCGACGCCTCCCCACAACGTGTCAAGCGACGCCTCCCACAACGACGCCTCACACACGTGTCAAGCGACGCCTCCCACAACGTGTCAAGCGACGAAGCGACGCCTCCCACAACGTGTCAGCTGAGCGACGTCCCACAACGTGTCAAGCGACGCCTCCCACAACGTGTCAAGCGACGCCTCCCACAACGTGTCAAGCGACGCCTCCCACAACGTGTCAAGCGACGCCTCCCACAACGTGTCAAGCGACGCCTCCCACAACGTGTCAAGCGACGCCTCCCACAACGTGTCAGAGCGACGCCTCCCAACGTGTCAAGCGACGCCTCCCACAACGTGTCAAGCGACGCCTCCCACAACGTGTCAAGCGACGCCTCCCACAACGTGTCAAGCGACGCCTCCCACAACGTGTCAACGACGCTCCACGTGTCAGCACGCCTCCCACAACGTGTCAGCGACGCCTCCCACAACGTGTCAGCGACGCCTCCACAACGTGTCAAGCGACGCCTCCCACAACGTTCGCACGCTCCCAACGTGTCAAGCGACGCGACGCCTCCCACAACGTGTCAAGCGACGCCTCCCACAACGTGTCAAGCGACGCCTCCCACAACGTGTCAAGCGACGCCTCCCACAACGTGTCAAGCGACGCCTCCCACAACGTGTCAAGCGACGCCTCCCACAACGTGTCAAGCGACGCCTCCCACAACGTGTCAAGCGACGCCTCCCACAACGTGTCAAGCGACGCCTCCCACAACGTGTCAAGCGACGCCTCCCACAACGTGTCAAGCGACGCCTCCCACAACGTGTCAAGCGACGCCTCCCACAACGTGTCAAGCGACGCCTCCCACAACGTGTCAAGCGACGCCTCCCACAACGTGTCAAGCGACGCCTCCCACAACGTGTCAAGCGACGCCTCCCACAACGTGTCAAGCGACGCCTCCCACAACGTGTCAAGCGACGCCTCCCACAACGTGTCAAGCGACGCCTCCCACAACGTGTCAAGCGACGCCTCCCACAACGTGTCAAGCGACGCTCCCACAACGTGTCAAGCGACGCCTCCCACAACGTGTCAAGCGACGCCTCCCACAACGTGTCAAGCGACGCCTCCCACAACGTGTCAAGCGACGCCTCCCACAACGTGTCAAGCGACGCCTCCCACAACGTGTCAAGCGACGCCTCCCACAACGTGTCAAGCGCGCCTCCCACAACGTGTCAAGCGACGCCTCCCACAACGTTTCCACAACGTGCAAGCGACGCCTCCCACAACGTGTCAGCGACGCCTCCCACAACGTGTCAAGCGACGCCTCCCACAACGTGTCAAGCGACGACAACGCGACGCCTCCCACAACGTGTCAAGCGACGCCTCCCACAACGTGTCAAGCGACGCCTCCCACAACGTGTCAAGGACGCCTCCCACAACGTGTCAAGCGACTAGCGACGCCTCCCACAACGTGTCAAGCGACGCCTCCCACAACGTGTCAAGCGACGCCTCCCACAACGTGTCAAGCGACGCCTCCCACAACGTGTCAAGCGACGCCTCCCACAACGTGTCAAGCGACGCCTCCCACAACGTGTCAAGCGACGCCTCCCACAACGTGTCAAGCGACGCCTCCCACAACGTGTCAAGCGACGCCTCCCACAACGTGTCAAGCGACGCCTCCCACAACGTGTCAAGCGACGCCTCCCACAACGTGTCAAGCGACGCCTCCCACAACGTGTCAAGCGACGCCTCCCACAACGTGTCAAGCGACGCCTCCCACAACGTGTCAAGCGACGCCTCCCACAACGTGGGAACCTTTTAAATAAAATTTTCATAATCTGGTTTAATTTCAGTTCCTCTGAGAATTTCTTGCACATACAGAGACTTGGAAATCTGCCACTCTGCTTGCAGTGTTGTGATTGGTCAAGCACAATTTTGCTGGTGCCTTCTAGAAAGTCCTGGTTAAAAAATTTGGTTAGGCAGTTGGCGATGGTGGCGGTACAGAGGCAAATTTTGACAATCCTTAACTCCTCCTCCAAGCTGCGTGACCTCAATAGCAGAAGTTTGTGTTTAGTCGCACACAAGGGAGCAGGTGTCTAAATTCATGTAACGAGTGCTCTCAAGGATTAATTCTACAAATGCATCCTAATTCTTATATCAAAGAATTGTAACAGTAGTTGCCATTCCTCCATTCTTTAAAATGCCTGGGGTGACATTAGCTTAGCTGAAGGTTTCATTTTAGCCAGAAATTTTCAACTAAAAGGCTTTAAAACTGAGGGGGCTTTTTCTTGTTCCCATGTAGGTCAACTCAATGTTTTGAATCGGTTTAGCACACACACTTTTATGAGGTAATTTCAATACAAACCTTCCAATCAGTAAAGTTGTGGGAATCTAAAGGTGAAACTCAAAATGATCATGCAAGTTTATTTCCACAATTCAACTTTATTGAAATCAAAACAATTCAGTTGATCAGATTCAAAACAGCGGTCATCCCAATTCGTTTTACAAAGTCTTCAAACCTTCCAGTTTAAAGGTTTAGCTAGTTTTCTGTTTGGAATCCCAGCAGATTGCAGAGTCATTGACTGGCAGTTGCACCCTGTTTTAAACCAGGATTTTCAATGTCAGACCTTAAAAGTATCATGCATATGTACTTGGTTGGAGGCCCCTTTTGCATCAACTACTGCCTCAATGCGGCGTGGCATGGATGCTATCAGCCTGTGGCACTGCTGAGGTGTTATGGAAGACCAGGATGCTTCGATGGCGGCCTTCAGCTCTTCTGCATTGTTCGGTCTCATCTTTCGTGGCAGGCAGGCAATGCCTGTTAAAGAAATATCTCAAGGTTATATCGATTGAAGAAATTCTTAAAGGCATCTGGGGAAGAGGCCTCTCACACACTCTGATCTGACTCCTCAGCTGTGAGGGAGTGTTTTGGTTAACCTTGCAATGAAGACAATACATCAGGCAGAAGCTGCTTGCAGAGAGGGCAGACATGATCTGGGTGCGAGAGTTCGAGTGTTGGCCCACACTGGCTTGTGTACTAGACTGGCCGTAATAAAATGAGAAACGCCGATGCAGGCTCCAGCTTCATCCATATGAAGGGAAGAAGACTTTTTCCCACAGCAGTTGGCGCCCAACGTGCCCTTCAGCAGGCAAAACAGAGTGGACATGTGACTGTTTTTTTTTCTCTCCAGCATCCGAGTTTCAGAAAGAGTCACCATCAAAAAATCCCTGCGTCGGCCGCCGCATGGAGAACCCCGGTTTCTAGGTGAGGCTCAGTCTGACACAGTGCGCTGAACTCGTGGAATATGGACTGTTGTGGTCTACTTCAGACCCTTTCCAAAAAGTTAGAATATAATAGAAAAGTTTATTTCCACAGATTATAGATTCAGGACCTACAACAATTTCAAGTATTTGTTTATCTGTACTTGTAATTTGGGCTTCCAGCTCATAAAACCCACAAAAACAGGAATTCAAATAATGTGAATAATGTGAAGAAATTGACCCAAATTTTACATGTTTTAAAATGCGTGTCACACACTCCTCTTCTAAACTCAAAGCACCTGCACAGGTTTTCCCAGGTGTCATTAAATTGCCTCAATTTGGTTCAATCGTCCGTTAGGTTCAATAACTTTAAAAAGCTCAACAACCTGATAAAGAAGGCTGATTCTGTTGGCACTACTGTGGAACCACTGGAGATGATGCAAAGAAGGATTCTTCATAAAATCAAAAAGATTATAGACAACCCTGAGCATCCTCTTCACGAGACTGTCATTCAACAGAGCAGAGCTTCTTCAGTCGGAGGCTTCTTCAGTTTCGCTGCACTACAGACTACTACAGGAAATCCTTCCTGCCCACAGCCATCACTATCTACAACAATTAATTTCCCTCTGGGATCAATAAAGTATTTTTGAATATGGGGAAGATAGCAGAGTTGACAACTGGCCAAAAGACCATCATTGATACCCTCCAAAGGATGGGTAAGCCACAAATGTTTGTAGCTAAGGAGGCTGGCTGTTCCCAGAGTGCTGTGTCCAAGCATGTCAATGGAAAGTCTAGTGGAAGGGTAAAATGTGGCAGGAGAATTTGCACCAGCTGAAGGTCCAAGGGTTTGGATGAAGACAGGTGATGAACAGAACCCAAGCTACTTGAGGTCCAATGTGAAATATCCAGTCAGTCATGATTTGGGGTGCAGGTGTTGTTAAACTCTCTTAAAGCCAAGGTCACCGCATTAGTCTACCACAATGTGTTAGAGGATTTCATGATTCCTTCTGCTGAGGATCAGTATGGAGATGCAGAGTTCATCTTCCAGCAGGACCTGACCCCTGCCCATACAGTTAGAAGCACCAAAACCTGGTTTGATGCCCATGCCATCACAGTGCTTGACTGGCAAGCCAACTCGCCAGACCTAAACCCCATTGAGAAACTACGGGGTTTCATCAAGAGGAAAATGAGGGGATCAGACCCAAAAACAAAGAGCTGACAGCAGGCATCAAGGAAATCTGGGCTTCCATAACTCCCAGGCAGTGCCACAGGCCGATTGCCTCCATGCCATGGCGCATCGAGGCAGTGATTAGGGCAAAGGGTGTAAGGTTTTGCTTTTGGACTCTAGTGCACACAAACGACACAGAAGGTTGTAAACACAAAATTATTTTATTTCTTTTTCGGCCAGAGAGGAAACTAGAACGCACGGGGAGCTTGGAAGGAAATCTGAGTCAGGCACTGGGAGATGGAGCCTGCCACTGGGGACAAGAGGAGGGACAGGTGAGTGCAAACAGAGGATAAGCAACGGGGAACAGAAGTTGGGATCCTTACTTGAAACAGGGCGAGACTGCTGCTCAGGAGGAGCCAGAGAGGGTATGAGTCTCCCGTCGGCTGAATGAGAGTGGGCCGGCCGGTGGAGATTTGAACCCAGCCAGAGGACCTAGAAGGGAAGGCCAAAAGATGACTGGAGGAGAGCAGACGCCCAGGCTGCAGACAACTGACCTGCGAGTCCAGGTAGGTGAGCAGCTGCTGGAGAACGAGGCGGTGAGTTGCTCTTGATGAACATTGACCTAAGACAAGGTCTAGGAAGCGGTCTGTTACCACACAATGATGTTAACCATCTGGCGTCTGCTCCAGCTAGGCGCTCCCCTTTTAACTGCTCTTCCTTGATTAGGCTGAGTGGAACCAGCTGAGGGAGAGAGCTCACCAAGCCACACCCCTGGATGGAGAGAAGGCAAGCACACACACCCTCACACACCCACACCCTCACAAAGGGATTCCCTACCAATTATTGAAGATTTACATATTGTTTTGAAAGTACCATATTTTGATTGATTTGATGTGTTCCCAATTTCTTTATTTTTTTCTGCTAAATCTCACAAGTAAATGGTGATTTCTTCACAGTATCCAAATTTTTTTGAATTCGTGTTTTTGTGGGTTTTATGAGCTGGAACCACAAAGTATGTACAGATAATCAACTCAATACTTGAAATCATTTAAGTTGTGGGCCCTGAATCTATAATCTATGGAAGTTTAACGTTTTGAATGGACTTATGGAAATAAGTAAACCTTTCCAAGATATATAGATTTTTTGGAAAGGGCCTGTTGGTATTTTCTTACGCTCTCCGAGTCTACTTTGAGAGGGAAAGAATGATTATTTTTTCCTCTGTCCGAGCCTTTGGGAGAGAGCGGCAGCTGATAGTGGACTTTTAAAACAGAAAGACCTGGAATAGGAGAGTGGTCTTGCAGCGGGCTACATGCAAGGTTTCTTTCTTGGTTGCTTCTTTCGCTCTCCATGTCTGCCTGCAGAAAAATAAAAAGAAAGTTCAAGAATGAGAAAGCACCTTTCTCCGTTCATTCAAGACTGGACTGTGCCAGAAAAAAAGAAAACACTGCTGTGATGTTTGACAGACTGAATTTGACCTTCAACCGACAGCATCCAGTGACCAGAGAGGGGGTGGAAAGAGCCAGACATTCCCCCTTCAATCCATAATCTATGATGAGAGGGAAGCAACCGCTTGGCCAATGAGCTCACGCACTGTCCCGTTTGATGATCACAGTGGGCAGCAACTGAAGGGGAGTGAGATTCAAAATCCTTTTACAGAAGCAGACAGGGAAAGACAGTAGTATGGGGCCAAATCAATGACTAATGTAGTTTTACTTAGAAATTGTAGATTTGTGCATGGTAGTCAATGTCCATGCTTAATATGAATGAGTTATACCCAAAACTGTGCTTTTCTAAAATTTTGCCTGTGAGAATATGATTCAAAAACTACAACCTTAATGAATATATGAAGTGAAAGTTTATGAATACGAACTGAAATTTTACGACTGTGGCAAATGATGAGTCTCCAATTGTGAATACTAATTGTGTGCTGCCAAAACAGTGACATCTGGTGACGTCAGGCGTCACAGGCATTATGCATCGAGCAAGAAGACAACAGTAGATCTCGAGGACCAGGGTTGGAGACCACTGGTTTAGATCAAAATATGTTTATGTTATAGAATGGCCCAGTCAAAGTCCAGACCTAAACCCAGTTAAGAAACTTAAAGCGGGATGGCTTTAAAACATTTTTTCACAAATGCTCTTTGTGCTACCTAATGGAACTTGATATATTATGCAACGAAAAATGGGACAAAAATGTAATTTTTTTGGATGCACAAAGCTGGTAGAGACATGCTCTGAAGGACCTTTCAGCTAAAATTGAAGTGAACGGTAGTTCTACAACACATTTCATCAACGGGACTTCTTACATTTCTTGCTTTCATTTTTTTATTGTAAAAATCTTTGAAAACATGCATCTCATTTCCCTTCTACTTCCCAACAAGAATCCAAATAAAATACATTGTAGTTTTTAGCTATAACCTGACAAAACGTGAAAAGGTTTATTAGGTATGAATACATTTTGTAAGTGAAGGCCCCTAAATAATTCGATTTTTCTGTAATGGTGCAGCATCCTGACAGCGAACCTCCACCTGTTTCTCTGCTTCCACAGATCATCGGCCTGAAGCCAGCCGGCGAGCCCTACATCAACTGCACTGTCAATATAAAACAAAATAACAACATCTCATACGTCCCACTTTTTTGTATGTGTATTTGTGTCTTTTTAGTTCTTCCATTAAAAACAAAACATTTATTACCACTGTGGATTCAATATCTCCTTTGTTGATCTTATCTTAATTTTTCCTGCCAGACACCTACCGGGGGCATGTCTCTGAAAATTAGGATATTTGCACCAGAACATTTGCAAGCTGTTAGCTGTTTATTTATTTATTTTTATTTATTTTTTCCTATGTTGCCCTTTGACTAATGACTTCTTCCTCACTAACTGGCGTTTCAGGAAATTAGAATGGCTTCTTCACAAGGTCTTTGGTTTTGTTCTGGGTCTATTCACGTTTCACACTGAAAGATTTTTATCTCTGGGGGACAGACACCATCTCCTTCCGGAACATTTTGATAGCTGGATGGTGTTCATAGTGGTGTGAATAAATGTTTCTACAGTGGAGCATGGCACCTTAAGAGATCTGTAAATTGTACCCAAGGAGGAACCGGACTTGTGGAGTTCCACAGTCCCAAACATTTATAAAACCATGACATCATCATCGAGGTGGACACAGATTGTTGGAAGGCATAGTAGTCTTGGTGTATGTATGTAACCTTCTGACTCAAAATAACCTTGGCGATTCTAACTAAGGCATAGTTTTGTCCATTATGTCAGACAGTGATGGAAATATGTTTATTAAAGAGCTTGTAAATATCGGTTTTTAACTGTTTTTTCAGTATATATGCTGTTGTAGAAGAAATTTCTATGTTTATTGTTTCACTGATTTGTTTCATTTTATAAAATGTGTTTATTCAGTTAAAGATATCTATTTTAGAAAGGGTTCCTGTTACTTGTGTGCTGATTTCTCAGCTCCTGCACCCAGAACTGTTATTCTTTTTCAATTGAGATGTATCTTCTGACTGCGGAGATTTTCAGGGCTTGCAGCTGCACGGAAATACCTAAGAAGGAGTTGTTTTCTCTTTAGAACTAACTGAGGAACCATTGTTAACAGGTTCGTGGGGATGGGAGGGAGCTGTTCAGGTGTATGACTTACAGATATATACTCATGTCTTTGTAATAACTGTAGAGTCTCTTTTTACTTCTCCTTGCTGCAAATCATAAAACTTTGTTGAAACCAGCTGATCGTTTTCATCTCATAAGGACTCCTCAGAATTTCCACCACATTCTTGGCGTCACGGAACAGGATAACGCATAGGTCCGTCGGAGACCTGACCGGAGGGTCTGATCAACCTGGGTCTCTCTAACCCATCTCCAAACCTTGCTTAGACTTCAGAGTGACGGGGACTGTGGTCAGCGTTCTTCAATCGACTGCACTGGGATTTGTTAGTTCTCTGAGGAAAAAGTCCAGTGAGACAAAATTAGTATTCTTTAATAAATTAGTTAAAGGACCACATTGGAGTCCAAGATTCTAAATAATAGTGATATTAAAGATCCGACTGAAAATAACACAGGAAATTATATCTCCCTGTTTTCTGTGGTCAGCTGCTTTCATAATCAGTCTTGGCGGAACCATCTATCTGTTTTTTAAGTGCAATTGTAGTTAAACAAGACCGGGTAAGTTAGAACCGTGAGTTTAATACAAATAAAACTGTGAGCTACTAAGCAAGACCAGTATCTTTATAATTGTGATTAAACAAGACCGGGTAACTTAGAACCGTGAGTTTAATACAAATAAAACTGTGAGCTACTAAGCAAGACCAATATTGTTATAATTCTGATTAAACAAGACCGGGTAACTTAGAACCATGAGTTTAACACAAATAATTTGTGAGCTGATGAGCAAGACCAGAAATAAACATGTGGAATGTAAATGGAAAGGATGGTTCCTCCAAGGGCCCTGAAACTAATTTGATGACTCAAATGAAAAGCAAATATGGTGACACTGTGTGTAAATATTTGTCATACTGGAATGAAAAACATGCATTTCCTGAAGGTGGGTCTCTTAGCCAGACTCAGTTAAAAAGGCTAAGAGAAAATTTAGAAGGAACTAAACAAGCAATGTCCTCGGACAATTGGGAAATATGGTGGACGATTGGGAAATACGGGGTCTCCTGGGACGATTGGGAAATACGGGGGACGACGGGAAAATATATGCTTATATATGTTTTTCTTTCGCGCTTTAACACTTCCGCCACGGTTTTCTGGTGCGCCGGGACTCTCCATGGGTGGAAAGGCCGGGGTCATAGGTCGGCGGCTGGTTTTTGACCCCCCGTCACGCCGAGGTCCCAAAACCTTCCGCTGTTAACGCTCTCGGCGCCACGCATCGCGTACCGAAGTCTTGGGCGTCTGGGAGGAAAAAAAAAAAGTGTCAGTTTTGACCCCGACTTTGACCCGACTACACTTCAGAAAATGAAAATAATTGGTCAAAGTGAGAAAAATAAGGGAAAGTGTTCATATTTTATGCCAAATGTCACTCAGGGACAATCGGCATAAAACGTGTACGTTTTCATTGGAGGTGACCTTTTGACCCCGGGAGTGGTCAAAATCAGATGGCCTATATGCATCTGACTACTTTCCATACTGGTGATGAGGGCTGTAAATCGCACGTTTCTACCTCAAACGGGAGCCGAGATACAAACTTAACGAGCTTGACCTTTGTTCCAGATACAAAGTTACAGTGGGGGTTGGGCAGCGTTTTTCAACAGGGACAATTGGCATCAATTCTCGAGTTATGGACGTTTATTCCTAATCTCCCCAACAAGGGATTTTAGGGACCTTTAGAATACGCTCCCGTTCTAGGAAACGTATGCCAATCGTCCTTTGCAAATAAAGGATTTTAGGGACGTTTGGAATACGCTCCCATTCCCGGAAACGTATGCCGATCGTCCTAGGCAAAATAAGGGATTTTAGGGACGTTTGGAATACGCTCCCATTCTAGGAAACGTATGCCGATCGTCCCAGGCAAACAAGGGATTTTAGGGACGTTTGGAATACGCTCCCGTTCTGGGAAATGTATTCCGATTGTCCTTGGCGATCGATGCCCATCCCCCGCTTTTTGAGAAAAATATCAACTAATTAAGCTCATAACTCGGACGTTTGGAATACGCTCCCATTCAAGGCGACGCATTCCGAATGTCCCTGACCCCCGGGGTCAGCGATTTATTTTTTTAAAAGCGGATGGTCAGACGAGTCGCATTCTCACGGTATCCGGATATGTTTTACAGGGCGACTTACTGTATATTATGAAATTCGTCCCGGGCGTCTACGTGGCCCCTGACGGAAGTTAGGATCCGGAGGCCCTTAGGGCCACACGCTTCGGCACATAGCGAGAGCGGAGGATTTCGGACGTGTCTGTCCACTTTTTATCAAAGCAGGACCCACGATGCCCGAAATAGGACTTGGGACATTTGGAATAAATTCCCATTCGTTTCCTAATGAAAAATTTCCCATTCAAACGTATGCCAAAGGGAAGGCCGTTTTCTCAGCCCGCGTGGTGTCTAGAAGGCCGGCACCAAGTCAGGGCGGTCGGTCCCGCTCCCCGGATCGACATATTAGAATGTCAGACATCTAGCGTAAGCGGAATATTTCCCCCCCTCATTTTGACCACTTTTTGCTCAGAAGCCTCAGACTCATCCGGTCGTAGACCCTACGCGTACCAGGATCCGATAGCAGCCAATTTACTCTCCTGGGCATTTTGCGGGGGAAACGACACTGGATTTCAAAACTGTGACCTGCTGGCTGCGTGTCCTCCGAATTTTGTTGACCTATGACCTTTGGCTGGGGAGTTATGGACCCTAAAGTTTTGGTGTGATTTTTTTCAAAAACTAGGGACTTTTGCTTGTCTTTTAATTAATTAAAAATACTAAACGTGCACCGATCCTAAGCAAATCGACAGGGGTGACTCGTGACACGTCCGACATGGACTGAGAAGTGTTGAAATTGTTCAAAATGTATAATAAATCAAAAGAGGGGCAAAAAGAGGAGGAGTTTTTCCAATTGTCCCCGAAGGACACTCGGAATAACCTTGATCCCGGGGTCGGGTTTCGACCCTGAACGGGGTCCGATTTGCGTTCACTTGACGTATTTTGTCAGTGTGGACCCCGGGGTCGTGCACGTGAAATCTCGGCCCTCTAGGTCAAACGCAGGCTGAGTTATGAGCTTAATTAGTTGATATTTTTTTCAGAAAGCGGGATATGGGCATTGATCGCCAAGGACAATCGGAATACATTTCCCAGAACGGGAGCGTATTCCAAACTTCCCTAAAATCCCTTATTTTGCTAGGACATTCAGCATAAATTTTCTGGAATGGGAGCGTATTCCAAATGTCCCTAAAATCCCTTCTTTTACTAGGACGATCGGCATACGTTTCCTGTAATGGGAGCGTATTCCAAACGTCCCTAAAGTTCCTTGTTTTGGGAATTAGTGTCCAAGGTCAAAAGAGCAGATTCTGCACACAATAGTTCATATGTGGTTCAGCACAGCAAAATGTGGTCGAGTGACTTTGTAGCTGGTTAAGTTCAGGTTGATATTCTGCATTTTCAGCCAGCAAGCACCACATGTGGTTCCAGGCCAGAAAAGTCTCCTCAAAACCTGGGTAAGTGAAGCCACTAATGGCCCTCAGCATCCAGGGACCAGACGGTGTTTTTAGCCCAGAACAGAAACCTCCAGGCTGGGTAAAAGAGCCATAAATTACCCTCCATAGGCAGGGACCATGCAGTGAGTTTTAGCCCAGAATAGAGGCCTACAGGCTGGGTAAATAGAGCCACTAGGTAGCCTCCATACCCAGGGACCTTGCAGTGAGTTTTAGCCCAGAACAGAGGCCTCCAGGCTGGGTAAATAGAGCCACTAAGTAGCCTCCATACCCAGGGACCATGCAGTGAGTTTTAGCCCAGAAAAGAGGCCTCAAACCTGGGTAGGTGAAGACACTAAGTACCCTCCATACCCAGGGGACAGCCAGTGCTGTTACCCAGGATTAGAGGCCCTCAAACCTGGGTAACTGAAGCCAATAAGTACCCGCCATACCCAGGGGACTGCCAGTGCTTTTACCCAGGATTAGAGGCCCTCAAACCTGGGTAACTGAAGCCAATACGTACCCCCCATACCCAGGGGACAGCCAGTGCTTTTACCCAGGATTAGAGGCCCTCAAATCTGGGTAACTGAAGCCAATAAGTACCCTCCATACCCAGGGGACAGCCAGTGCTTTTACCCAGGGTGAGGCTTGCAGCCGGGGTAAATATAAGATGCGTCCCTCAAATCTCCACAAAAAATACAAAGTGTTGTCAACGGGACATTTGGGGGACAGAATTAGGGATCAAATGTAGGCCGATTGTCCCCGAGTCATCCCAGAACAGTGCACTTTAGTTAGGGGACTGCCTTACCAGATGCACCAGCTCCCTTAATTCTGATACAATATTATTATTATTGTTATTAATTTATATTATTGTATATGATGATTTTAAACTAAATAACAAGTGTGTTTCCTCCTGGCAGTGGCTTACCCAGGCCAGAGGCTACTTTTCTGGGGGTAAGCCAGGGACATTTGGGCTAAAATGGATGTCCCCTTTATGTCCCGTTTTGAGGACTTTGATGAGGGGATTATGGAGAAGACTTACCCAGGCCAGAGGCTACTTTTCTGGGGGTAAGCCAGGGGCATTTGGGCTACACTGGATGTCCCCTTTATGTCCCGTTTTGAGGACTTTGATGAGGGGATTATGGAGAAGACTTACCCAGGCCAGAGGCTACTTTTCTGGGGGTAAGCCAGGGGCATTTGGGCTACACTGGATGTCCCCTTTATGTCCCGTTTTGAGGACTTTGATGAGGGGATTATGGAGAAGACTTACCCAGGCCAGAGGCTACTTTTCTGGGGGTAAGCCAGGGACATTTGGCCTTCACTGAATGTCCCCCAAAAGAGCAATTGAGACCCTTTTTTCCCATTTTGGTCTGTGGATCACCAGTATGACTGAGAGGGTATTTTGTGACAAGATTATTTAGGTATGTTATAATGCAATACACCCTATTAATTACTAAAACACACTGTTTGGGTATTTTTCCAGCCATATGAGGGAGTTGTTGTTTTTCACCTTTTTCCCCCAGGTAAGATTCATTCGATGCTCAACTTCAAAGAGCTCACAGCCACCATAAGTACATGAAGAAGTTGTTTAAAAACAATGTATTTATAAGTTCTGGCCTATAAGTTTTTTTTATGTTTGTAAAGTTGTAAGCATGTATTACTGTCGAAATGAACGGAGAAGTTAGAGTAATTAAACAGTTATTACAACTTTGCCATGAGGCTTTCTTGGCCCGTTTTTTCCCGTTTTTTTCTTTCTTTTTCATCAAAGCATGGAGGATAAATGATGATAAATCAGGATATCCATCAACTATTTACCAGGGGAGGCTGTTGTTAAAACAAATTTCTCCTGGTGTTGTGATAAATTGTGCTTGATAAACCAAAACAAAAAACCATTGCATTTTATTAGAATGTTTCCCTGTTTTTACTGCCCTTTATTATCCTTTTAAATCCCTTTAAATGCTCCGTTTTTGCTTACACCTTTGGTGTTGTGTTGAATTGTGCTTGATTACAAAAAAACAGAAAATTTTAGAATGTTTCCCTGTTTTTACTGCTTACACCTTTTCTAATCGATTGTGTGAATTATGTGACATATATTTAAATGCTTTTATATGCTTTACTGACATACATTTTAGGTCAAAGTTAATGCCTTTTTTTGTCTATTTTAAAAGATGACTATGACAAAAGACACCACGATTTGCCCGCTTTGCAAAAAACCCCTGGCTGCGTTGACGCAGCATCTTCGCCGGGCCCAAAAAGTGAGAAACATGGCAGAGAGAGCGATCCTTCTTAAAATCTCAAGCGGCCGAATGAACGTCCGGCTATAGCCTTGCCCCGTCGTTGGCTGCGTCTACTGTGGGACGAGGCTCGACAAGCACCTCCAGCAGGCCCATCCCGAGCTGTCGGGCCATCCTCAGATCTAAAAAGAAAAAAAAAGGTCTTGAGTAAAGGTGTAAATATTTTTGTAAATAGTCTAATACTTCTTTGTAATTCTTTTGCTTTTTTACCTTGTAAATAGTTTTGTTTTTAAAATAGTTTTTATACTCATTATAATTGTTGTTTTGTATTGCTGTTTTTTTTTAAATGATTAAAATTTTAAAACATTCTCAGCTTGTTTATTATTACAAAATGATGAAACAGAGCTGTATCAAAGACCTGACGATGAGGTGAAGCCCGCGAGGTGGTGACGTTGTCCTGAGGATGCCCTGTGATGCCTGCCAAAAGAGCCAACACAAAGAGAGAACAGCACGTCGTTAAGAAAGAACCAATCTAGCAAAGAAGTCTCCACATTTTCCTTTTGAATCAATTCTGGTGTATGGGAGTTTATTTCAAATGTACCATGCAAAATAAGGGACTTTAGGGAAGTTCAGAATGAGCACCCATTCAGGGAAACTCATGCCAAGTGTCCCATGCAAAATAAGGGACTTTAGGGAAGTTTTGAATGAGCACCCATTCAAGGAAATTGATGCCGATTGTCCCTGGTCCCAGGGACAATCGACATCAATTATTGTGAATGGACGTTTATTCCAAATGTCACTAAATGCCCTTTTTTGGTCCCTCTTTGAACGACTGGTTCGTGCAGGGGCATTTATGACAGCATTTACCCAGCTCTGAGGTCACATTTCTGGGCTATAAGCCACTCTGGTCCCGCTCTGGATGTCTGGTTCTTGCAGGGGCATTAATGACAGCATTTACCCAGCTCTGAGGTCACATTTCTGGGCTAAAAGCCACTCTGGTCCCGCTCTTGTGTCTGGTTCTTGCAGGGGCATTTATGACAGCATTTACATTGCTCTGAGGTCACATTTCTGGTCTACAAGGCAAGGCAAGGCAATTTTATTTGTATAGCACACTTTCAACAGCAGGGTAATTCAAGGTGCTTTACATGATTTGGTGATTTAAAAAAAACACATAAAAGAAACACACATTACACATGATACACAATAAAGCAAGAGAAAAATAAAAAAGCAAGAGAGCATGAACACATTTCATACATATGACATCAAGCATTTACTCAAAGGCAATTCTAAACAGATGGGTTTTTAGTCTCGATTTAAAGCAGTTCAGAGTTTCAGCAGCTCTACACTCGTCAGGAAGTCTGTTCCAGATAAGGAGAGCATAAAAAGTGAAAGCTCCTTCTCCATGTTTAGTTCTGAGTCTAGGGATGTTTAGTAGGCTAGAGTTGGAGGACCTGAGTGGTCTTGGTGGTTGGTACCATGACAACAGGTCTTCAACATATTTTGGTGCTAAGCCATGTAATGATTTATAAACTAGTAAAAGTATTTTAAAGTCTATTCTCTGAGCTACAGGGAGCCAGTGTAAGGACTTCAGAACTGGGGTGATGTGCTCTACTTTCCTGGTTCTAGTGAGGACGCGAGTGGCAGCGTTCTGGATCAGCTGCAGCTGTCTGATTGACTTTTTAGGCAGACCTGTGAAGATGCTGTTGCAGTAATCAATCCGACTAAAGATAAACGCATGGATGAGTATTTCTAGGTCGTGTTGCAAAATCAGTCCTTTAATCCTAGAGATGTTCTTCAGGTGATGGAACGCTGACCTTGTTATTGCCTAGAAAATGCTTTTTTATAGTGGTCTTACTGTGGCTGGATAATTTAGCAGAGATGGTACTTTCAAAGAAAATACAGAAATGGTCAGATAATGCAATATTAATTACAGAGATGTCGGAAATATTTAAACCTTTGCTGATAATTAAGTCCAGAGTGTGTCCTTTATTGTGTTTTGGTTGTTTGACATGCTGGATCAGTCCGAAGTTGTGGAGAGTATCATCTAATGTTTTTGCTTGTCTATCTTGGGGGTTGTCGGTATGGATGTTAAAGTCCCCCACGATGATTAGTTGGTCATAGTCGATAGATATTACAGACAGAAGGTCATTGAAATCATTAAAGAAGTTAGTGTTAAGTTTTGGTGGTTTATATAAACTTAGAAATAACGCTTTGTTAGGCTCATTTATCTGGGTATTCAAAAGAATCAAACGTCCCCAGAGTTACCTTTTTAAAGTTCATTGAGTTGTGAAAGATGGTGGCTACACCTCCACCTCGTCTGTGTTTTCTGTTCTCGCTTAAGAAATTGTAATTTGGAGGACTAGATTCTATTAATGAAGTTGTTTCATTATTTTCATCTCGCCAAGTTTCTGATAAAAAAGGGCGTGTAAATTATGCTCAGTGATGAAGTCATTGATAAGAATAGACTTCCCGGATAGAGATCTAATGTTTAATAAAGCTAACTTAAGTATTGTGATGATGGGCAGCTGAACCTTCTGACAGGTTATCAATTTGAGATTTTGTTTAATATGAGAGCATGTGGTTAACGGTTTATGTTTCCTGCTGCTGATAATCACTGATATAGCCTCAGGGGTGCCGGGTGAATTCTGGGAGACGGTAGGGGTGGATTTATTGCCCGGTTCCCTCAAATATCAAATATCTGTAATAATCAGTGGGGGGAGGCTCCCAGGCTTATTGACACTAGTCCCAGGCGTTTGGTGTAGTCTAAGTTTAGGTGTTAATTGTGTCCCAAATTTGATTTGCTCGTTCAGTCTGTCTGTAAAGTTTCTAAATGGAGACTCATTTGATGTGGCTGAGTCACAGGAAGATGAAGACTTAATCTCTGATGGTTGTTTATCTGTTCGGTCCTGTGGTGTCATCATGACTTGCTGTTTTTGTTCTCTGATATCCATGGGCACCTCAAGGTCAGCTTTTGGGAGCAAGTGTTTTGCTTTCTGATTTTGATAAGAAAAAATGTTTGCTGCTAGGAGCCTTACCCCGGCCTTGTTCAGATAACGCATCCCTTCTTTGAACAGATGATTAGCACTTCCAAATACTTTGAAATTATTAATAAATGTGAACGACTTCTCAGCTGATTGTTTCTTCAACCATTTATGGAGCATGCGGAGTCTGCTAAATCTTTCATCATTCCCTTCAGGGACTGGTCCGCTGATGAGGATGTTTACGTTAAGTCCATCAAGTCTCTGTAGGAGATCAGAAAAGTCTCTCTTCAGAATCTCTGATTGTCTCATCGCGATATCTGCTGATCCAGCGTGAATGACAAGCTTTTCCAAAGCAGGATGTTGGTCCAAGATTTTAGGGATTTTTTCTGATATTTCTCTCACTGTATTTTTGTAGCAGCTATAAACTTTGGTATTCTTGCTACAAAAAGCCTCAGTTCCATTAATTGATCCATCTTGTATGATAACAATCTTTGCTGGGGGGGCTCTTACTTTGTTATGTGTCCGTTTGATGCGGCTGGGTTTCTCCTGGTGGCTTTGACTGGTCCCGGGGGCTGCGTCATCTTTCAGGGAACTCAAGGCTGCGAATCTGTTTTTCAGCGGGATTCCAGGTGTAGAATTATCTCTTGTTTTTGGCTGAAACCTCTTTTGTTTACTTTTAGCAGAAGCTGCAGTTCTGGGTTCAGAGGTTTCCCTGTGCCGGAGTTTCTTTTGTTTTTTCTTCCTCGGAGAACAGGCTGGGGTTGATGATTCAGTGTGTTTTAATGCTGGCCAGTCTTCATTATAGTGCGGAGATCTGCCGCTCAGACGCCTGTAGGGAGTCTCTGTGACACGGTTAGACCGATGTAACACCGGGCTGATAGGCTGTTCCCTGTTTGTATTCAAAGGTAAAGTTGTGTCATTTTGTCCATAATCAGCGTGAAGATCAAAATTAATTTCCAGACAACGTAGCTTCGTTTCAATGCCCTCAATTCTGTGGAGCAGTTTTTTAAAATCCTCAGCTGAGCAAAAAACCATGTTGATAAGTCCATAAAAAAGTAATCCAAGAAGAGATCTGGTCTAATACAGAAACTCCAGGGGCTGGGTAGATAAAGTAACTAAGAAAAAGTTAAGAAAAGAAAATAAGAAAAGCAAACAGAAAATAAAATAAAGTGAATGGATCTGGAGAGAGACAGAGAGCAGCTGCTCCTCCTGCACCAGTCGCAGCAGGATAAAAGCCACTCTGGTCCCGCTCTGGATGTCTGGTTCTTGCAGGGGCATTCATGGTGACATTTAACCAGCTCTAAGGTCACATTTCTGGTCTAAAAGCCACTCTGGTCCCGCTCTGGATGTCTGGTTCGTGCAGGGGCGTTCATGGTGACATTTAACCAGATCTAAGGTCACATTTCTGGTCTAAAAGCCACTTTGGTCCCGCTCTGGATGTCTGGTTCGTGCAGGGGCGTTTATGGTAACATTTACCCAGCTCTGAGGTCACATTTCTGGGCTAAAAACAACTGTGGGACAATCCCAATAAACCCCCATTTAGAAGTTCAACTAGGGAAATGCCGGGGACATTCTCCCCTTTCTGAGTTCCGTTTGGGAAATACCGGGGACAAATGGGTCTTCCCTTTGGGCACACTCGGGGACAATCGGGTGTACGGCGTATTCCGATTGTCACTTTTGCATGCCGATCATCCCGGAGGGACAATTGGGAAATATGAGGGACACTCGGGGGACATTTGCTCCCCCCGGTGGCCGCTTTCGTCACTCCACCCCTTTTCAATACGTTTAAGCGCAACTTTGAAAATTCGCGGCGTGGGCGCGGAAAATCCCAAACCCGGGGAGGGGCGGGGGCCGGGGCCCGGCTAATTTTCCCGGGGGGTCCCGGTCCCGCCGGACCCCGGGTTTCCCCGGGGGGATTTTTTGAATAAAAACCGGTCGCTCTGCCTTGCTTTTTCAACGCGATGTATTCCGAGTGTCCCCGGGCATCCCTAGGGGAGCTTAAGATCACTATGTATTAATAGGAAAAAGGGGGGGTTTGAATTGGCATTTCATATACAAGATATATTGGCTATACTTGAGTATCAAGGTATGTCTTGATGAAGTATTTGAGATGAGAGATATGTTGGAAATGCTCTACTTTTTCCAGCTCTACTACACAGCAAGATCCAAATCCTCGCAACACCAGTAAGTCACAGGGTCCCTCATACAGATTCAAAGGTGAAAACACTCCTGACAGAAGTAAGATAACAAATGAATTATTTTTTTTAAAAAGAAGTATCAGCAATTACACAACAGCTCCAAGCAGCTTGGTTCCAATGGCTATAGGTTATTAAATCACATCAGCACTAAAAAGAGGATCTAAACAAAGTAAAGGATGAACGGTGCAACAGGAATGGATAGGGTCCAGAAATTCTTGTTCTGGGGATCTTTGAAGAGATCAGCAAGAAATCACAACGGAAAGAAGGGTCAGAAAGGTCATCAAAGCAAACATCTGATACCAACCGGCTCGTTAGTTGGAACCCAAACTTTAAAAAAAATAATCTTTGTGACGTTATTGACACTTCCTTCCTTTTTTTCTATTTTTTCCATACACAAATCCGTTTGCGAATTCGGGCAGCCCCTAGTGTGTTCCTCCTTACTTCAGCGTTTTACTCCACGACCTTGATCTGGAAGGTGACACGGCCCAGGAATTTGTCCCTGTCATCGTTGTTGCGAAGGTTGGAGCCCTCAACCTTGCACTCCACAGTCAGCTCCTTGTTATAGTCCTCCTTGGTGAACAGCAGTTTCACAGCCACAAGAGGCTGAACACAGTTCTCCTTAATTGGGGATGAAACATTCTTCATCAGCACAGCTAGAAGTTTTACCCCCATGACACTAGAGCGTTTCTGCCCTGCGTTTCAGCGGTGTAAGAAGATAGGCGACTGTATGTAAAGAATACTCACCATCATCTTCCCACACAGCTGATACTGATTTAATCTGAGCCCGGCTTATCTAGATTTGTTTAGAAATGTGGAAAAATTGCACAGCATCAGACAGTGTGGTGGAAATTCTGAGGAGTCCTGAAGAGATGAAAACGATCAGCTGGTTTCAACAAAGTTTTATTACTTGCAGGAAGGAGAAGTCAAAAAAGACTCTACAGTTATTACAAAGACATGAGTATATATCTGTAAGTCATACACCTGAACAGCTCCCTCTCATCCCCACGAACTGGTTAACAATGGTTCCTCAGTTAGTTCTAAAGAGAAAACAACTCCTTCTTAGGTATTTCCGTGCAGCTGCAAGCGCTGAAAATCTCCAAGGTCAGAAGATAAATCTCAATTGATAGAGAATAACAGTTCCGGGTGCAGGAGCTGAGAAGTCAGCACACAAGTAACAGGAACCCTTTCTGAAATACATATCTTTAACTAAATAAACACATTTTATAAAATGAAACAAATCAGTGAAACAATAAACATAGACATTTCTTCTACATTTCCTCCCTTTTGGTCATTTTCATGACCAATCTTCAATAATGAAATTTCCTTCAGGTGATTAATGTGTGTACAATTATAACATTCAGAAGAAACAGGGATTCAGAAGAAACAGGGATTCAGAAGAATGTGGTGACGGGGTAAGCCGTATTGCGTCATTTCCTGTTGTCACTGCTGTGGTCCGTGGAGCTGTTTTGGTGTTCAAACGCTCTTGAATTGATCTTATTTTCTCTGTGCTGAGGCTTTTCTAAGTTATTTTAACACACAATCACACTAAAACACACATTTTGTGGTGGTGTACTTTACGTTTTGGGAACTCCTCGTGTTTCACACAGTTTTTCTTTGGGTGGAAGGTCTCGCTAGCTCAGTTAGCTTAGCTTCATTGCGGCTATGGCTACTCTTCTTTCTCCTGTCTCTAACTCTTCTCTTCTCTCTTGCTCTCTCTGTCAGATGTTTAGTTACTTCCCTGCCTCCTTTAGTGATAATGGTAACTGTAATAAATGTAATATTTTTGTAGCTTTGGAGGCGAGGGTATCAGAATTAGAAGCACGGCTCCGCGCTGTTGAAAAACCAGCAGATAGCCGAAGCCCATTAGCCAGCGTGGAGCCAACAAGGATAGAACCCCCTAGCTGTCCTCCGGTAGAGCCCGCGCAGCCGGGACCTCTAGGCGGCTGGGTGACTGTACGTAGGAAGCATAGTTCTAGGACCCAGCCCCCGGGCCACCACCAACCGGTCCGCGTTTCTAACAGATTTTCCCCGCTCAGCGACACACCCGCTGAGAAGCCGGCCCTGGTAATTGGCAGCTCCATAGTCAGAAACGTGGCATTAGAGACACCATTGACCATAGTCAAATGTTTGCCAGGGGCCAGAACGGGCGACATCAAATCCAACCTGAAACTGCTGGCTAAAGATAAGCGTAAATACAGTAAGATTGTTATTCACGCTGGCGGTAATGACACCCGGTTACGGCAATCGGAGGTCACTAAAATTAGTGTTGCTTCGGTGTGTAAGTTTGCCAAAACAATGTCAGACTCGGTAATCTTCTCTGGTCCCCTGCCTGATCGGACCAGTGACGACATGTTTAGCCGCATGCTGTCATTCCATCAATGGTTGTCTAGGTGGTGTCCTGCAAACGATGTGGGCTACATTGATAACTGGAGAACTTTTTGGGGAAAACCTGGTCTGATCCGGAGAGACGGCATCCATCCCACTTTGGATGGAGCAGCTCTTCTTTCTAGGAATATGGCCGAATTTATTAATCCTCCAAAACACTGACAACCCAGGGTCCAGACCAGGAAGCAGAGTCGTAGTTTAACCCACCTCTCTGCTGCTTCTGTACTGTTACCCACCCATTACCCTATAGAAACAGTGTCTTGCCCACGGCCAAAATTAAATGGATTAAAAGTTAAGCCAACAAAAGCAAATTATGGAAATCTCATAAAAATAAATACAACTTTGACTGAAAATAAATCTATTAAATGTGGTTTATTAAACATAAGATCTCTCTCCTCAAAGACTTTGTTAGTAAATGACTTGATTTGTGATAATCACATTGATTTCCTTTGTCTCACAGAAACCTGGTTGCAGCAGGAGGATTATGTCAGTATAAATGAGTCAACTCCTTCCAGTCATTTAAATTTTCACATTCCTAGAAATACTGGGCGAGGAGGAGGAGTTGCAGCCATTTTCCGTTCTGATTTACTAATTAGTCCCAGACCAATTGATAGCTACAGTTCTTTTGAGCATCTAACCCTTAATTTTCCTCATCCAAGTTGCAAAACATTAAGACCATTTTTGTTTGTGGTTTTGTATCGTCCACCAGGCCCTTACTCTCAATTCTTGGATCAGATCTCACATTTTTTATCTGATATAGTATTAAATACTGATAGGGTTATTATAGTGGGGGACTTCAATATTCATGTGGATACTGAAAGTGATAGCCTAAATGCAGCCTTTAGTGCTATTTTAGACTCAATTGGCTTTACTCAAAAAGTACAGGGATCGACCCACTCGGGTAAACACACTTTGGACCTTGTACTGACATACGGTATTGAGTGTGAGGAAATAACAGTCCACCCACATAACCCGGTCCTGTCTGACCACTTCTTGATAACTTTTGAATTTACTTTAACTGACCATCTTAAATCTGAAAGAAAATTTCATTATAGTAGAACTTTATCAGACAATGCTGTAACAATTTTTAAAGAATCTGTACCATTCTTACTTTCCTCAGTGTCTCAGAGTAACACAGTGGATGGCAGCAATTCTATCTCTAACCCTTCAGAAATTGATGGTCTGGTTCACAGCGTTACGTCATCCTTGCGTTTGGCATTAGATAGTGTAGCCCCATTAAAAAAGAAAGTGGCTAGCCATAGGAGGCTGACTCCTTGGTTTAACGCAGAGTTGCGTACTTTAAAGCAGAATACTAGGAAGTTGGAGAGAAAATGGCGCTTTACACATCTAGAGGATTCCTATTTAACCTGGAATAACAGTCTACTGCTGTATAAAAAGACCCTTCGACAAGCTAGAACAGCATATTTTTCATCATTAATAGAGGCGAATAAAAACAATCCTAGGTTTCTTTTTAGTACAGTTGCCAAACTTACACAGAGTCATAGCTCTGTTGAGCAAACTATTCCCCCGGCTCTTAGCAGTGATGATTTTGTGAGATTCTTCATAAATAAAATAAATTTTATTAAAAATAAAATCATTGGCACCCTCCCAAACATGATTACTTCTTCCTCAGTAAATGAGTCAGTATCGGAAAGAACTGTAGAACCTCAGTATTGCTTAGGCTGTTTTGATTCAGTCGAGCTTTCAGAATTATCAAAAATATTAGCCTCATCTAAATCTTCAACTTGTATTTTGGACCCAATCTCAACCAAATTATTTAAAGAAGTGTTCCATTTGGTTCCTGGCCCCATTTTGGATATGATGAATCTATCCTTAGTAAACGGATACGTACCACAGGAATTTAAAATAGCTGTAATTAAACCTTTACTCAAGAAACCTTCCCTTGATCAAGATGACTTAGTGAATTACAGACCTATATCTAACCTTCCTTTCTTATCCAAAGTCCTTGAGAAAATAGTTGCTAATCAAGTCTGTGAACATCTAAACAGTAACGAGCTGTTTGAAGAGTTTCAGTCAGGTTTTAGAGCTCATCATAGCACTGAAACAGCACTGGTGAAGGTTACTAATGATATTCTCATGGCCTCAGATAATGGACTGGTGTCTGTTCTGGTTTTGTTAGATCTCAGTGCTGCTTTTGACACAGTCGATCATAATATTCTCTTAGAAAGGCTTGAACATGTTGCAGGGATCAAAGGAACAGCACTAGGCTGGTTTAAATCATATTTGTCTGATAGATTCCAGTTTGTTCATCTAAATGATAAATCATCTTCACTCTCAAGGGTTACTTGTGGAGTTCCACAGGGTTCTGTCCTTGGACCAATTCTTTTCACCATATATATGCTTCCAATTGGTAGAATCATTAGACAGCATGGGATAAATTTCCACAGCTATGCCGATGATACACAACTATATTTATCCATAAATCCTGATGAACCCAGTCAGTTAGGTAGATTACAGGCATGTCTGGAAGACATAAAAGCATGGATGACCCTAAACTTTTTGCTTTTAAATTCTGACAAGACAGAAGTTGCTGTCTTTGGACCAGAAGTTCTTAAACAGAAACTGATTAGTCAATCACTTCATCTGGATGGCATTAAATTGGCCCCCAGTAATAACGTAAAGAACCTCGGCGTTATTTTTGACCAAGACTTGACATTTAAATCCCATATTAAACAGGTTTCTAGGATTTCCTTCTTTCACCTCAGGAATATTGCTAAAATTAGAAACATCCTGTCCAGGAGTGATGCTGAGAAACTAGTCCATGCATTTGTTACCTCAAGGCTGGACTACTGTAATTCTTTACTATCAGGAAGTCCACAAAATGCCATTAAAAGCCTTCAGTTGATCCAAAATGCGGCAGCAAGAGTTCTGATGAATATTAAAAAGAGAGATCACATTTCTCCTGTTTTAGCTTCCCTTCATTGGCTCCCTGTTAAATCCAGAATAGAATTTAAGATCCTTCTTCTTACATACAAAGCCCTTAATAATCAAGCTCCATCATACATCAGAGATCTAATTGTTCCATATGTTCCTAAAAGAGCACTTCGCTCTCAGACTGCAGGTTTACTTGTAGTTCCTAGGATCTCTAAAAGTAGAATGGGAGGCAGATCTTTTAGTTTTCAGGCTCCTCTCCTGTGGAACCAGCTCCCAGCTTTAGTCCGTGAGGCAGACACTCTGTTTACTTTTAAGGCCAGGCTTAAAACTTTCCTTTTTGATAAAGCTTATAGTTAGAGTGGCTTAGGTCATCCTGAGCTATCTCTGTAGTTATGCTGCTATAGGCTTAGACTGCTGGAGGACAGACTTACCAATTTTCTTCACTCTGCTACTTCCTTTTCTCCTACGACTCTCCAGTTGTATTACAATACATTCTGTTATTTCGACTGTTAACTTTGTTTTCTCTCAGTGTTTTTCTCCCCATCGAAGATACACCTGGTCTGGTATCCTGCTTGGCTGCAATGCCCTGTTGGACGGGGGTCATCGACTGGAATGATCCTCTCAGTAACTGAAGATCCACTGTGTCCTGTTATCAACTTTTTCCTTTCTGTAACATAGAAAGTTCTCTTATATCGGATCTTCTGTTCCTTCTGTGTTCTGCTCTGTCTTCTCAAACCCCCAGACGGTCGTGGCAGATGGCCGCTCCTACTGAGCCTGGTTCTGTTGGAGGTTTCTTCCTGTTAAAGGGGAGTTTTTCCTCTCCACTGTCGCTACATGCTTGCTCAGTATGAGGGATTGCTGAAGGATTGCTGTGGTTGGAAATCTGCCCAACCTCACGCCAATGACTGACGCAATCTGCTGGGATTCCTTAAATAGGAAACTTTTTAACTGATTGGAATGTTTGTATAATTGTATTGAAATGACTTCTTGTTAAGTGCCTTGAGATGACATCTGTTGTGAATTGGCGCTATATAAATAAACTGAATTGAATTGAATTGAATTGAATTGAAGAAACAGGGATAAGTCAAACACTGTTTCCATCATGGGAGAAGAAGTGGAGGAGGTTGAGGAGTATAAATGCCTCGGAGTTCACCTTGACAACAGACTGGATTGGAGGCGCAACAGTGAAGCCGTCTACAAGAAGGGACAGAGCAGACTGTACTTCTTGAGGAAGCTTAGGTCCTTCAAGGTTTGCAGCAAGATGCTGCAGATCTTCTACAAGTCTGTTGTGGAGAGTGTAATCTCTTCAGCCGTCATCTGTTGGGGTAGCAGCATCAGAGCCAGGGATTTAAAAAGGCTCAACAACCTGATAAAGAAGGCTGGTTCTGTTCTTGGGACAACTGTGGAAAATCTGGAGATGATGATGCAAAGAAGGATTCTTCATAAAATCAAAAAAATTATGGACAACACTGAGCATCCTCTTCATGAGACTGTCATACAACAACAGAGTGTCTTCAGTCGGAGGCTTCTTCAGTTTCGCTGCAATACAGACCGCTACAGGAAATCCTTCCTGCCCACAGCCATCATTATCTACAACAACTCCTTAAAGAATTGATTATATGAGCTATACCAACACTTAATTTCCCTCTGGGATCAATAAAGTATTTTTGAATTGAATTGAATTTGAACACTTGAACATCAGAGAAGGCACACCCGTGTGGGTTTAAGACAACTCTTCATAAGGTGTTACTATGTAAGGAACAAAAGGAATTTAATAAAAGGAACTTATAAAACAGTATGATTATCTTCTTCAGAGTCAGAGGAAGTGTCTTGGATAGAGACAGCAAGTTCATCATCAGCAGTGGTAGAGAGTCTGTTGTACAGGAGCTGAGGAGCTTTTTCTGTGAGGGCTGAGTTGATTAAACGCACAAGGAGGGCTCTAATGCAGGGAATACAACAGTATCCACATAGAACGAGTATAGAGGTAAAAACGGTTATCCCCAAGATTAACGAGACAATGAGAGTCTTATATTATCCAAACATGTTTAACCAATAATCCCACCTAGATGTGTCTACCCCAGAATGTTCCTTCATTTTGTTGCTGAGAGTCCTAGGGCCATCTACTGCATTAGTTAATTTACTGAGGCGAGTAGTATTATTTGGGATGTAGCAGCAACACTGGTCGCCAAAAGTAGAACAGACTACGCCTTTTTCTGCGAGGAGCATGTCTACAGCTATTCTATTCTGGAAGGCCATAAGAGAAGTTTCCTTCAGTTGTTCATGCACAGCTTCAAAACCATCTCGTGTGTAGTCTGCCAGTTTTTGAACATTGTAATGTACATAGTTTATTCTGTCAACGTTTTTACTTATGGTGCACCACCAGCAAATTGAAGATTCCCAACCCGCAGCAATTTGATTAGCTAGTTTATACTCATCTGGAACGCCTCTAGGGACTCCTATAGGATCAATATAAGTGGGATCATTATCAGAAGGATTTAAGGTACGCTTACTGAGGTGGTGGTAGGGGTGAAGACAAATATGGAATCTACTGATTGGACTTTAGTAAACACTATTATGGGCATAATGAGAGTAACAGGGGCACAGATACCTGTCCAACTTCTGGGTAAGATTGAACGCAGAATTTTGGTTCCACACCACCACCAAATATCTGCTCTAGCTACGTTAGGAACAAAAGTTACATCTTTGAGTGATGAACAGTAAGAGGTATTGATGTTGCCCATAAATTTATTTAGAGAGCCAGAACTGTTAAAGCAAGTGAAGTTATTTAGAGCTACATCTGCATTTAAAAATGGTGGAGATGCATGTCTGTCAGTGATTGGAAACGGAACTTCCCAAGATTTACAATCTGTGGATGGGTTTGTTTGAGTGAGGAGGGTAGTTAAGCAGGTCCCATTCATTTCCTGCCAAATGCCCAACCCCAGCGCCCCACACAAAGACCAAGACCCAGGAGCCAAGTCCAGTGCAAAAAGGAGTGATCCGGCCCAGAAACGCCACCCAGCCGCCGCGACCAGCAGCCAGGCACCCCAACCAGCAAACAAGGCGAGACGCCATACAGGGACTGGCGATGACAATCGGCCCAGAGAAAAAGAGAGAGGCGGCTGCACATGCAGGCCGCCGGCCGGCCACGACCCCCACAGCCAACAGAGACCTCACGCCGGCCGACCCCCAGCCAGGACCACAGCTAGGGGGCGCGGCGCCCCCGAGCCCCGAATCCCCAGGCCCTCCCCAGACCCTACCCAGGCGCAGCACGGCCACCAGGCCAGTAACCCATGTCCGTCAGTGCAACCCCCCCCAAGGCACCGCATGCAGCCATCAGGAGTCACCACCCAAAGCCCAACCCCAGGCCGGCAACCCCAAAACCCCCACATCAGCAACAGTGTCCCAAACTACAAAACCAAGTGCCCCCCACCCCCATTAGGTGATGGAGCCGATCAAAGGAGCCCAGAGAGATTGATCAGATATGGAGCCAGAGGCCGTCTCAAGACCAAAATGGTCCAACAAGAGATTTCGATACTGATTAATATGAAGAGCTTTTTTATTTTTCCAGTTCAGGAGGATAGTTTTCTTAGCGATGCATAAGGCAATGTGAACCATTAGAACTGACTTTGTGTCCACGGTGACATCATTTAAATTTCCTAACAGGCAAATTGAGGGAGAATGTGGGATGTTACATTTCAGACACTTTGATAAGTCCTCACATATCTGGCTCCAAAATTTCTTAACAGGTGGACAGAACCAAAGCGCATGAACATAAGTATCTTGTATATTGCTTGTGCATTGTAAGCAGGTATTAGACGATGTAAAACCCATCCTAAACATTCGTTGACCTGTATAGTGTACTCTTATGAAGGATTTTGTATTGTATTAATTGCAAATGAGGATTTTTTGTTATTTTAAAGGTTCTTAAACATTTCTGAGACCAGACGTTTTGGTCAAAGCTGGCTGATAAATCCACCTCCCAATTTGAAATAGGGATGGCAATTGATTCATCTAATGTGGATAAAGTTTTGTATATTTTAGACAGCAATTTGGGGGGTTTGAGATTAAGAAAATCTAAAACTCTTGCTGGAATTTGTAATTCAGCTGTATTGAGCCTAAATTTACCTTTAATAATAGATTTAATTTGTTGATATTCTAAGAATTTGTTTTTAGCAATCCCATATTGTGTAATTAATGTATTAAATGGGATAAAGTCTGTTCCTTCAAATATATGTTCCAGGTATTCAATTCCATTGCACCTCCAGACTGGGAAACTTATCATAAATTTTTTTTGCAAGATGTCGGGGTTATTCCAGGTGGGTGTGCGTCTGCATGGGATTATTGTGGACTCTGTCATTTTTAGAAACTCCCACCATGCTGTCAGAGAGGAGCTGATATTTATGCTTTTAAAGCATTCATATTGTTTTATATTTGAGCTAATAAATGGTAGGTCTGAAAGTTTTATCTTATTACATAGTGTCTGTTCTACGTCTATCCAGGACTCGTCTAGGTAGCTATGTTTTAACCATCTTGATATGTATTGGAGCCTGTTGGCTAAGAAATAATGATGGAAGTTTGGTAGATCTAGACCTCCTTTTTCTTTGGTCTTCTGCAGTGTTTTTAAGCTGATACGTGGGGGTTTATCTTTCCAAAGAAATTTAGAGATAGAGGAGTCCAGAGATCTAAACCAGTCTAGTGATGGTTTACTTGGGATCATTGAGAATAAGTAGTTGATTCTGGGCAAAACCATCATTTTTATTGAAGCAACCCTTCCCATAAGGGATATGGGTAGAGATTTCCATCTAGTAAGATCATCTTCCACTTTTTTTAAAAGTGGGATGTAGTTTAGCGTTATTAAATCTGCCAGTCTTGGTGAGACATTGATACCTAAATAGGTAATATTCCCTGACTACAGTTGTGTATTAGTTGGATTCTGGACAGAACAATTGATTGGAAGAACTGTAGATTTTAACCAATTTATAGAATAATCTGAAACATTTGAGTAAGAGTTTATCAACCCGATTACCTGAGAGAAAGAGGTTTGTGAATGCTGGAGAAAAAGTAATACATCATCTGCATAAAGACTGATTTTATGTTCTATGTTATTGCATTTTATGCCTTTAATATTGTGAGATTGCTGCAGCTAGTGGTTCAATGAAAATAGCGAACAGGGAGGGAGAGAGAGGACATCCCTGCCTGGTACCTCTCTGAAGATAAAACCTAGATGATGTTTGGTTATTTGTCCTGATACATGCTGTTGGTGAACTGTATAATATTTTCAACCAGTTTATAAAAGAATTTCCAAAGCCAAATTTATGTAAGGTTACAAATAAGAATTTCCAGTTAACTCTATCAAATGCTTTTTCTGCATCTAAAGATAATATATTAGTTTTAATGTTTTTACAGTAAGAAGAATCTATTAAATCTATTAATCTACGTGAATTTGTGGATGAATGTCTCCCTTTAATAAAACCAGTTTGATCAGGATGTATTATAAGAGGGGTTACTTTCTCTATCCTTTTTGCGAGGGCTTTGCAGATTATTTTAAGATCAACATTAATGAGGGATATATGACGATAGCTGGTAGGAAACAAAGGGTCTTTACCTGATTTTAGTAGAAGACTAATGTAGGCAGAATTCATATTTGGTGGGAGTCGGCCATTTTCCTTGGTTTCCTGCAGCATTCTGTGGAATGTTGGTGCCAGAATATTCCAGAATTCTTTATAGAACTCTGCTGGAAATCCATCTGGGCCTGGAGCCTTGTTATTGGGCATACCTTGGAGGGCCTCCTGGAGTTCAGCCGCTGTTAGTGGTGAATCCAGGGCCATCGCTTGACTTTCAGATAATTTAGGTAGTGTTATGTTATAAAAAATTGTTCAATTTCATGATCCGATTGATTTATCTCTGGTGAGTATAAAGCCTTGTAAAATTCTTTAAATGTGTTGTTTATTCTTCCAGGATCATATACTGTATTCCCGGTCTGATCTTTAATAGCAGATATAGTTGTTTTTTCTTTATTAATTTTAAGCTGGTTAGCCAAAAATCTACCTGATTTATTACCTTGTTCAAAGTTTTCTATCCTAAGTCTTTGAATTAAGAACTGGATCTGTTGATTAATAATTTGATGTAATTCTGGCTTTCCTTTACGGATTTTGCCTAGTCTCTCCTCATCTAGAGAAGCTTCTAATGAATTAATAGTTTCTTCTAATTCCTGCATACGTTTTCTTTCCATTTTCTTTTTATTTGATGAGAATGAGATTATTTTACCTCTAATCACAGCTTTTCCTGCCTCCCAAAGAATGGATGGGGACGTACCAGGGAGGTCGTTATATTCCAAATATGAGGCCCACTCTTTTTCGAAATATTTAATAAATTCTTTATCCTTAAGTAAGGATATATTAAATCTCCAATTTTTGCTTTGAGGTGTTTCTGTTTTATTTACTAAAGTTAGAGAAACAGGAGCATGATCGCTAACAGCTATAGGGTGTATCTCAGTGTCTGAAATGTCAGTCAACAGTGAGCTGCTGACTAACAAATATAAAGTCGAGAATATGAATGGTGGACATTTGAGAAGAAAGTATATTTTTTGTCATTGGGGTGAAGAGATCGCCATGCATCACAAAGTCCATAATCGCTCATGTACTGTTTGACTATATCTATAGATTTCCAGCTGCGCTGAGTCCCTGCTGTGCTGAGCCTGTCTATTTCTTCATTTAAACCAAAGTTGAGGTCGCCCCCAAGAAGAAGTGAGCAATCCATGTGTTCAAGGAGCACAGAGAAGAAGGAATGAAAGAATGAGGGATCATCAACATTTGGACCATATATACTGACAATACATAACTTTTGGTTATGTATAGATAGTTTTACTATAATAAATCTACCCTCTGGATCTGTAACTGTATCTATTACTGTAAAATTTACATTTTTATTTATTAATATTGCTACTCCCCTTTGTCTGGAGTTATAGCATGCAGAAAACACATTAGGAAACTCAGGGGATTTAAGATCATCTGCAGCTGAGGTAGATTTATGGGTTTCTTGTAATAAGACGACATCTGCCTTCAATCTTTTAAGCTGGTTAAGAATCTTAACTCTTTTCTCTCTGGTGCCAGCTCCATGAACATTCCACGTGACAAACCTTAGAGTAGTCATAGTTTTGAGATAAAAGTTGTAAAGTCCATATCACCATAGAAACTGATAAACACAGGTGTATCATTAGTTTGTGCTTGGGGTTGCCTGATTGAAAATCCAAAAGCCGAGATATAAGAAAGAGAGAAATAGAAGAAAGGTGTGAAGGTGTGAAGGGTGAGGGTGAGAGAGAAAGAAATAGTTATGTTATGAAAAAATTCTATGTGTTTGTGTGAGTGATAAAAGAAGGAAAAATTAGTGACAAAGACATTTGGTGATAGACATGTGAAGATGAGAAAAGAAAAAAGAGCCAGTATCCCACTGCTTAGCCCTGGCCCCGCCCACATTGAGTGATGTAAACAACTTTACAGAGCTGTGCTAACATTAGATTATAGTTGACTGATAAAACAACTCTTATTTGACCAGTGTTACATGACTAATAAAGCCAAGGAGTAAGCTGGGGGTCCCTGAACAGCTGCCCATTAACATACAGTTTATCTACCTCTACTGTAGCTCTGGTGCCTTCACTGATATATTTCTTCCTGATTGGGAACAAAACACGCCTTCTATCCAGGATTTCCTTCGGATATTGATCGTTAACGCTGTAATTCGTTCCCCGCAGCTCTCTGCCCTGGCCTCTGACCTGCTCTTTTTGCTTGTAATGCTCGAATTTAGCAACAATAGGTCACGGCCGGCTGTTGTTGGGCTTTTTACCTCCGAGACGGTGGACGCGGTGAAAAGTGATGTTTTTTACCGTGTCGCTTGGGAGCTTTAACTGATGTTGGAGAAAATCTCGGACGGTGGATTCAGCGTCGTCCTCAGCCTGTTCTGGGATCCCGGAAAAAACAAGATTGTCCCGCATTCCCCTGGCCTGTATATCCAAGATAGTTTCTTTCATCCCCTTCCTTTCCATGACAGCTGCGTCATCCCCTCGGTGAGTTTCTTTAAACTCTCCCTAAGCGTTTGGTTTTCTGCAGCGAGCGATGCTACCTGTTGTTGGCTGAACTCTAGAGATTCCCTTAGAGCTTGAAATTCTTTATGGAGAACCTCAACCAGGCCCAGACGGGCGTCTAGGCTGGTTAGCTTCTTATCTATTGAGTCCAGGACATCGCTGTAGCTTTTCTCTGGAGAGATTGTGGAGGTGCTGGCCTAAGAACGATTGCGTTTTTGTGATGGTGTGCTTGTCGGCACAGCAGAGGTGGATTTCTGTGGCTTGCCCATAACAATGTTGTCAAAGCACTCGTCCAAGTAGCTTTCCAGGCTGTGCAAGGTTTCCTCGTCGAGTTTGTTTATGGAGAAATACAAAATAATGGTTATTATTATTAAACGTTTGCTATATTTGGCTCAAATGTTATGATTTGTTTTTACCCGAGTTTGTTTGTTTTACCAGTTTATCGCCATATTACTTACGCACAGCTCTCGCGAGATCTCAGCAGCAGCTCATCCTCTCCCATCAACAGGATCAAGTTTACTAGAAAAATAGGCCACTGGGCGCAACATATCCCCATGATGCTGCAACATCACAGAGGTCATGCAGCCTTTCCTTTCATCTACTGTTTGAATAAAAGGTTTTGATGGATCCGGAAGCCCCAATGTTGGTGGTGACTGCAGAGCAAGTTTCAAGGCCTGAAAGGATTCTGACGCCTCAGGTGTCCAAGAAACCGGGGCAGTGAAGGGTTTGGAGTGGGTCAGGGCTGTGCGAGGGTTACTAAGTTCTGAGAAGTTTGGTACAAAGGATCTACAGTAAGAACAGAGCCCTATGAATGAGAGGAGCTGCTTCACAGTGACAGGTTTTGGCGCTTGTTGGATTGCTGTGAGATGTTTGTCAGTTAGACTTTTACCCACATGACTTACTTTATTACCAAAAAAGACCACTGATTGGAGGGCAAACTGCATTTTATGTTTTGAGACCTTGTGACCTTCAGCAGCCAGGTGATAGAGAAGATCTATAGTGTCCTCCACGCACGCTTCCCTGTTGGGGCTGCAGAGTAGGATACTCATACTGCATCCGGCTGAACTGGATGGAGGTTGGAACGAAGACAGGGAAGATGCAAGCGCATGATTATAAATAGTGGGAGGTTCACAATACCCCTGGGGCATGTGGGTAAAGGTGTATCCTTTCCCCTCAAATTGGAAAGCGAACCAGAACTGAGAGTGAGGGTGCACTGGAACAGACAAAAACGCATTGGATAGATCTAAAACAGTGAACCATTTGAACCCTGAAGGAACATTTCCTTGTAACGTATAGGGATCTGGGACCAATGGCATCCTCGAGTGGATGGCGGCGTTAACAGATGTTAAGTCTTGCACAAATCGCCACTCTTGGGGTGCTGGTGGAGCACGGTATTTTCTTACAGGTAAAATTGGGGTATTGACAAGAGAGTCATCACAGGGAATGATTATTCCTGCTGCTAGAAATGACTCAAACACTGTACAAATTCCCGCAACTGCTTCAGGTTTTAATGGGTGATGCGCTCGGCGAGGGCGAAAATGAGATTTAGGGGTAACCACCAGGGGTCCACAGTTTTTTATCAGCCCTACATCATATTTATGTTTGGCCCACACTTAAGATGGAACTATGGCCAGTTAATGAGGTTCTGTAGGTGTAGCTGCTGACACACATTGTGGTGTTTTAGTGGGGTTTTTTGTCTAAAGAGTAAACTGAGCGTAAGGCTGAAAGTGAAAGTGTGTGTGCCTTGGTGTAGACGCTCAGTGATGGAGAGAAAAAGACGTCTAAGTCATCAGTGGGTTGCCAATCTGTGACCTGAGTGCACTGTGCAGTCCATGGACCCAAATCACGCTGCTGGTCAACACGAGACTTGACCAGGGAAACATGTGGTACACTATTCTCAACCTGAAAAAACTTTTCCTGATTTTTTGTCAGAGAAGCAGAAAGAGTACATCTAGTTGCAGACCAATACAAATTACAGGTGGTAATGACATCATTTAAATTTTTAAAGAAATCATTTTCAAAATCAGTTTCATGCACGGAGGTAACACGAGCTGTGCAGTGTAGGTGAGCAGGTTTAATAAAATCCAGCATTGGAGACATTAGCTGACCTGCAAGATCCACAAGGGGTACGGCCTGGTTGTGATCTATCCACCATTAATAGATTAAAAGGATGGATGGATCCTTTAACAAGTGGAATATCAGATCAAAATTTGGAGTTGAGACCATCATGCCTTCGGATGTGGACTTTAAACCCAAACCCAAAGTAAGCATGAGGTCGTCCCAGTAAATTAAAGGGGCAACAGTTGGAATAGAGAAATTAGTGTTTTAGAGGTGGCATTCCAGGAGGTGAGCAGTAGATGGGAACAGTGAACGATTATTTCATCTAATTTCCGCTGGCTCCAACAGAAAAAAGATACCTTCCACTAAGTTTTTGATCTGGCAGATCAGCTGCGCGAATGACAGAAGTAATAGTTTCCTGTGTCTTTTTTGTTTTGTTTTGTTTTGTTTTGTTTCCATTTTAGCTTGTAAAAAATATGTGGTTTGCCTTTGACATAGAAATAGTGTTAGCATGCTAACTGTATTACCAAAATGTTTTTGATCGTTTGTGTTAAAGGAATGTTTTGACATTTGTAAATGCCGATTCTCTCAATAAAAAACAATGCCAAGCATCCACCTCCAACAAAATGGCATAAAGGGATAAGAAAACATTTTTCCATGTTTAAACTTTAGTGTTCACTCTTTTCCCTCCCAAAATAATTTTTTTTCTAATTTAACCAATATAAACCTTCCCTTTTCTTAACCACATTCCTGACTTAAGTAATACCTCATTCAGGTCAGGTAAGATACTGCCTGCTTATAACTAGACCAGGCTTATAACTTGGCCAGGCAGTGTATATTATATTGAACACACGAGCGCAGATTGCTGTACAACTGACTTGCCCTTCATAAATCCTGTTTGGTCCTGATGAATAATTTTGTGCGGCACTTTCTCTAGTCTGTCTCCCAGTTATCTAGTTAGTGTTTTGTAATCACAGCAAAGTAGACTCACTGGCCCATAGGATTCACAATTCACTGGATCTTTACCTTTCTTTAGTAACACGGACATGGTTGCCTGTGTCATTGAAGGTGAGAGAGCCTTGACCCTGAATGATTCGGTATAAACTTTACATTAGTCGGGAAGGAGCTTAGTACAAAAAGTTCTGTAAAACTCGATTGGAAATCTGTCAGGGCCTGGTGCCCTGCCGGACTTAATTTTCCGAATTGCCTGTTCAATTTCCGTTAGTTGTATCTCACCTTCTATACATCCTCTGTCCACCTCCTCCAACACAGGCAGCATCAGGTTCTTGAAAAAGACCTTCTACCTTGTTGGGTCACATTTGTTGGAGGAATATAACTCCTTATATGATGACACAAACTGATTATTAATTTTCTTTCAGTCTGAAATTATTTCACCTTTATCATTTCTAAGAGATGAAATATAGCTGGCTGCCGTCTTTTGTTTTAGCTCATGATTTAGCATTCTACTTGCTCTCTCGCCATGCTCAAAGTGTTGTTGCCTTGAATTCAGTTGAATTTGTATAGCTTTTTCATTCATGATAATGTCATACTCTGTCTGAAAGGAGAGCTCTCTCTGTCCAGAGGGCCTCTGAAGCCCCAGCTGATTTACACTGGTCGATGATTTTGAGTCTATCACTAAATTCTGAGACCCGTTCAAGCTTCTTAATCTTAAGGACGCCCCGATTATCGTGATATCAGACTGCTCAGGACCACTCGGATCAGAGATCGGGATATTCAACATGTTGGATTGTTTTGGCCCAATATCACATCATGTGTGGTGTGTTCCTATGTGTAGAAAGAACTCCCTGTTCTTTAGGTAAGACACAAACCAGCAAAGTACTGTAACAGAGAGTCTGACCCAGCTCTCCAGTCACTTCAATAATATGTCATGGTCAACAGTGTCAAATGCTGCACTGGGGTCCAATATTACCAGCACTGTGGTTCTTCCATAATCCATGTTTAAGTGGATGTCATAGAACACTTTTAGAAGGACAGTCCCAGTGCTGTGGTGAGTACAGAAACCAGACTGAAAACATCAAAGTGATTGGTCATTTTTAGGAAATTACTTAACTGTTAAAACACAGCTTTTTCAATAATCTTATTGATTAATGAAATATAAGAGTATTGGCCTGTAGTTCTGCATTAAAGACTTGTCCAAATTGTTCTTTTTTAGCAGTTCTTTGATAACTTCTTTTTTAAGAGACTGAGGGAAAACACCTGATAAGAGGGATGAGTTCACTATTTGAGTCAGGTCAGCCCCGACGACAGGCATAACTTTACACTGGGTATGAAATCAAGGCAGCAAGAGCAGGAGTTTAACTGATTTCTAATTTCTTCAATGTTCTTTTGATTGTAAATTTTAGACATTTTCTTCCTGATTTGTATTGAGTGGGCATTCCATTGTTAATGGGTTTGATACTGCTGTACAGATTGACTCTAATTTGTAGAATTCTTTCATTAAAAAGGTTGGCCAATTCATTGCAGGACCTGGTACAATGCACGCTACAGTCACAGGA
Source organism: Valencia hispanica (assembly GCA_963556495.2). Classification (NCBI taxonomy): domain Eukaryota; kingdom Metazoa; phylum Chordata; class Actinopteri; order Cyprinodontiformes; family Valenciidae; genus Valencia; species Valencia hispanica. Next base: position 45,614,654 of record OY747712.1, read on the forward strand.
GGGCACAAGCATTTGCAAGGTTGCTGTTAATGATTTCAGAGAAGAATGATTCCCTTGCATCTTTGAATGTAAAGCGATATCTTTGTAGATCTCACAATAAACCTGGAGTTTAGTTATGGAACTGTTACCCTCAACCACAGTCTTGGAGAGGCGATAATTGACAAATTATACACAGAAATACTGTAATTAAATTGAAGTTGACCTTAAATAACATTGTGCCAACAGAATTGGGATAACCATGATTTTAATAGCCTATTAAGAATTCAAGACAAATCTGTTTAGCTAAGAATAAAATACATTTTATGGTACTTTATATAAAATGAAGAACTTAAAACAAACAGTGTGCTCTACAGGTACTTCAAAAGACAAAATTACCAATTACTTTTCTTTGAATAAAATGTTGACAAGGGATCTCATTGCACTCTATATAGGAAGAAATCCATGACTAATTCTGGATTGGTTGTACTGAAACTAAATATCCCCACAGGGATTATTAAAATATCTCTTATCTTATCTTCTGAGAGAAATAAAATAGTTGTTGGTTCAAAAATTTTAAGCAAAGAAAAAATCTAAATAGAGAGACTGGATGTAAAAAAGAAAGTCACAAAGTCCCAAATAACATTAAAGTACATGCATGTCTTAAATGTTTTGGGGGGATTTTTTTGGGAAAGAACCAATTAAGAGATGATAACTTGCAGCTGTCCAACCTGCAGATGGGGCTATTTAAGCATCAGAAGTTGATTACACCTTCAGGTTGTGGCTGGAAACATGGGAGGTGTCTGGCTTTTGAGTGCTTTTGCAGTGGCATTTTGGCTTAAAGGTTTGTCTTTTCTATGTGGTAAATCTGATAGCAGGATGTTATGTAAATTTTAAACTAAAATTAAATTCTGCTCATAGCAATAGTTGTGGCTGAGAAGGTTTATACCATGTAGTGATCCATGCGTGAAGTCAACTAATGCTTTTCTGTCTGAAGGGTCCTGTTTGCCAATTTCTCAAAATGTAGATGGACAAGAGGATAAGCAGAAGATGCAGAATTGTAAGAATCATGTGAAGTGGTGGGACACAACTTAATGAAGATACTGTCTGGCGTTAATGTTTCTGTTTTGCAGTCCTAACAGAAAATGACATATCTCTACGGAAGACGATTGCTTTTCTCCAGTCAATGGATTCCATGTTGAAACAACCTACTGAAGGTAACAAAGGGGGGGAATAGAGGGTGCAGCAAAGTCAAGGTTGGTGGGGGGGGGGGGTGGTTTCAGTGAAATCCTTACATTAACTTCTGAATCCTATATTAGTACAAGTGGAAACCAATGAAGTGGATATGATCGTGTCAAGCGACGCCTCCCACAACGTGTCAAGCGACGCCTCCCACAACGTGTCAAGCGACGCCTCCCACAACGTGTCAAGCGACGCCTCCCACAACGTGTCAAGCGACGCCTCCCACAACGTGTCAAGCGACGCCTCCCACAACGTGTCAAGCGACGCCTCCCACAACGTGTCAAGCGACGCCTCCCACAACGTGTCAAGCGACGCCTCCCACAACGTGTCAAGCGACGCCTCCCACAACGTGTCAAGCGACGCCTCCCACAACGTGTCAAGCGACGCCTCCCACAACGTGTCAAGCGACGCCTCCCACAACGTGTCAAGCGACGCCTCCCACAACGTGTCAAGCGACGCCTCCCACAACGTGTCAAGCGACGCCTCCCACAACGTGTCAAGCGACGCCTCCCACAACGTGTCAAGCGACGCCTCCCACAACGTGTCAAGCGACGCCTCCCACAACGTGTCAAGCGACGCCTCCCACAACGTGTCAAGCGACGCCTCCCACAACGTGTCAAGCGACGCCTCCCACAACGTGTCAAGCGACGCCTCCCACAACGTGTCAAGCGACGCCTCCCACAACGTGTCAAGCGACGCCTCCCACAACGTGTCAAGCGACGCCTCCCACAACGTGTCAAGCGACGCCTCCCACAACGTGTCAAGCGACGCCTCCCACAACGTGTCAAGCGACGCCTCCCACAACGTGTCAAGCGACGCCTCCCACAACGTGTCAAGCGACGCCTCCCACAACGTGTCAAGCGACGCCTCCCACAACGTGTCAAGCGACGCCTCCCACAACGTGTCAAGCGACGCCTCCCACAACGTGTCAAGCGACGCCTCCCACAACGTGTCAAGCGACGCCTCCCACAACGTGTCAAGCGACGCCTCCCACAACGTGTCAAGCGACGCCTCCCACAACGTGTCAAGCGACGCCTCCCACAACGTGTCAAGCGACGCCTCCCACAACGTGTCAAGCGACGCCTCCCACAACGTGTCAAGCGACGCCTCCCACAACGTGTCAAGCGACGCCTCCCACAACGTGTCAAGCGACGCCTCCCACAACGTGTCAAGCGACGCCTCCCACAACGTGTCAAGCGACGCCTCCCACAACGTGTCAAGCGACGCCTCCCACAACGTGTCAAGCGACGCCTCCCACAACGTGTCAAGCGACGCCTCCCACAACGTGTCAAGCGACGCCTCCCACAACGTGTCAAGCGACGCCTCCCACAACGTGTCAAGCGACGCCTCCCACAACGTGTCAAGCGACGCCTCCCACAACGTGTCAAGCGACGCCTCCCACAACGTGTCAAGCGACGCCTCCCACAACGTGTCAAGCGACGCCTCCCACAACGTGTCAAGCGACGCCTCCCACAACGTGTCAAGCGACGCCTCCCACAACGTGTCAAGCGACGCCTCCCACAACGTGTCAAGCGACGCCTCCCACAACGTGTCAAGCGACGCCTCCCACAACGTGTCAAGCGACGCCTCCCACAACGTGTCAAGCGACGCCTCCCACAACGTGTCAAGCGACGCCTCCCACAACGTGTCAAGCGACGCCTCCCACAACGTGTCAAGCGACGCCTCCCACAACGTGTCAAGCGACGCCTCCCACAACGTGTCAAGCGACGCCTCCCACAACGTGTCAAGCGACGCCTCCCACAACGTGTCAAGCGACGCCTCCCACAACGTGTCAAGCGACGCCTCCCACAACGTGTCAAGCGACGCCTCCCACAACGTGTCAAGCGACGCCTCCCACAACGTGTCAAGCGACGCCTCCCACAACGTGTCAAGCGACGCCTCCCACAACGTGTCAAGCGACGCCTCCCACAACGTGTCAAGCGACGCCTCCCACAACGTGTCAAGCGACGCCTCCCACAACGTGTCAAGCGACGCCTCCCACAACGTGTCAAGCGACGCCTCCCACAACGTGTCAAGCGACGCCTCCCACAACGTGTCAAGCGACGCCTCCCACAACGTGTCAAGCGACGCCTCCCACAACGTGTCAAGCGACGCCTCCCACAACGTGTCAAGCGACGCCTCCCACAACGTGTCAAGCGACGCCTCCCACAACGTGTCAAGCGACGCCTCCCACAACGTGTCAAGCGACGCCTCCCACAACGTGTCAAGCGACGCCTCCCACAACGTGTCAAGCGACGCCTCCCACAACGTGTCAAGCGACGCCTCCCACAACGTGTCAAGCGACGCCTCCCACAACGTGTCAAGCGACGCCTCCCACAACGTGTCAAGCGACGCCTCCCACAACGTGTCAAGCGACGCCTCCCACAACGTGTCAAGCGACGCCTCCCACAACGTGTCAAGCGACGCCTCCCACAACGTGTCAAGCGACGCCTCCCACAACGTGTCAAGCGACGCCTCCCACAACGTGTCAAGCGACGCCTCCCACAACGTGTCAAGCGACGCCTCCCACAACGTGTCAAGCGACGCCTCCCACAACGTGTCAAGCGACGCCTCCCACAACGTGTCAAGCGACGCCTCCCACAACGTGTCAAGCGACGCCTCCCACAACGTGTCAAGCGACGCCTCCCACAACGTGTCAAGCGACGCCTCCCACAACGTGTCAAGCGACGCCTCCCACAACGTGTCAAGCGACGCCTCCCACAACGTGTCAAGCGACGCCTCCCACAACGTGTCAAGCGACGCCTCCCACAACGTGTCAAGCGACGCCTCCCACAACGTGTCAAGCGACGCCTCCCACAACGTGTCAAGCGACGCCTCCCACAACGTGTCAAGCGACGCCTCCCACAACGTGTCAAGCGACGCCTCCCACAACGTGTCAAGCGACGCCTCCCACAACGTGTCAAGCGACGCCTCCCACAACGTGTCAAGCGACGCCTCCCACAACGTGTCAAGCGACGCCTCCCACAACGTGTCAAGCGACGCCTCCCACAACGTGTCAAGCGACGCCTCCCACAACGTGTCAAGCGACGCCTCCCACAACGTGTCAAGCGACGCCTCCCACAACGTGTCAAGCGACGCCTCCCACAACGTGTCAAGCGACGCCTCCCACAACGTGTCAAGCGACGCCTCCCACAACGTGTCAAGCGACGCCTCCCACAACGTGTCAAGCGACGCCTCCCACAACGTGTCAAGCGACGCCTCCCACAACGTGTCAAGCGACGCCTCCCACAACGTGTCAAGCGACGCCTCCCACAACGTGTCAAGCGACGCCTCCCACAACGTGTCAAGCGACGCCTCCCACAACGTGTCAAGCGACGCCTCCCACAACGTGTCAAGCGACGCCTCCCACAACGTGTCAAGCGACGCCTCCCACAACGTGTCAAGCGACGCCTCCCACAACGTGTCAAGCGACGCCTCCCACAACGTGTCAAGCGACGCCTCCCACAACGTGTCAAGCGACGCCTCCCACAACGTGTCAAGCGACGCCTCCCACAACGTGTCAAGCGACGCCTCCCACAACGTGTCAAGCGACGCCTCCCACAACGTGTCAAGCGACGCCTCCCACAACGTGTCAAGCGACGCCTCCCACAACGTGTCAAGCGACGCCTCCCACAACGTGTCAAGCGACGCCTCCCACAACGTGTCAAGCGACGCCTCCCACAACGTGTCAAGCGACGCCTCCCACAACGTGTCAAGCGACGCCTCCCACAACGTGTCAAGCGACGCCTCCCACAACGTGTCAAGCGACGCCTCCCACAACGTGTCAAGCGACGCCTCCCACAACGTGTCAAGCGACGCCTCCCACAACGTGTCAAGCGACGCCTCCCACAACGTGTCAAGCGACGCCTCCCACAACGTGTCAAGCGACGCCTCCCACAACGTGTCAAGCGACGCCTCCCACAACGTGTCAAGCGACGCCTCCCACAACGTGTCAAGCGACGCCTCCCACAACGTGTCAAGCGACGCCTCCCACAACGTGTCAAGCGACGCCTCCCACAACGTGTCAAGCGACGCCTCCCACAACGTGTCAAGCGACGCCTCCCACAACGTGTCAAGCGACGCCTCCCACAACGTGTCAAGCGACGCCTCCCACAACGTGTCAAGCGACGCCTCCCACAACGTGTCAAGCGACGCCTCCCACAACGTGTCAAGCGACGCCTCCCACAACGTGTCAAGCGACGCCTCCCACAACGTGTCAAGCGACGCCTCCCACAACGTGTCAAGCGACGCCTCCCACAACGTGTCAAGCGACGCCTCCCACAACGTGTCAAGCGACGCCTCCCACAACGTGTCAAGCGACGCCTCCCACAACGTGTCAAGCGACGCCTCCCACAACGTGTCAAGCGACGCCTCCCACAACGTGTCAAGCGACGCCTCCCACAACGTGTCAAGCGACGCCTCCCACAACGTGTCAAGCGACGCCTCCCACAACGTGTCAAGCGACGCCTCCCACAACGTGTCAAGCGACGCCTCCCACAACGTGTCAAGCGACGCCTCCCACAACGTGTCAAGCGACGCCTCCCACAACGTGTCAAGCGACGCCTCCCACAACGTGTCAAGCGACGCCTCCCACAACGTGTCAAGCGACGCCTCCCACAACGTGTCAAGCGACGCCTCCCACAACGTGTCAAGCGACGCCTCCCACAACGTGTCAAGCGACGCCTCCCACAACGTGTCAAGCGACGCCTCCCACAACGTGTCAAGCGACGCCTCCCACAACGTGTCAAGCGACGCCTCCCACAACGTGTCAAGCGACGCCTCCCACAACGTGTCAAGCGACGCCTCCCACAACGTGTCAAGCGACGCCTCCCACAACGTGTCAAGCGACGCCTCCCACAACGTGTCAAGCGACGCCTCCCACAACGTGTCAAGCGACGCCTCCCACAACGTGTCAAGCGACGCCTCCCACAACGTGTCAAGCGACGCCTCCCACAACGTGTCAAGCGACGCCTCCCACAACGTGTCAAGCGACGCCTCCCACAACGTGTCAAGCGACGCCTCCCACAACGTGTCAAGCGACGCCTCCCACAACGTGTCAAGCGACGCCTCCCACAACGTGTCAAGCGACGCCTCCCACAACGTGTCAAGCGACGCCTCCCACAACGTGTCAAGCGACGCCTCCCACAACGTGTCAAGCGACGCCTCCCACAACGTGTCAAGCGACGCCTCCCACAACGTGTCAAGCGACGCCTCCCACAACGTGTCAAGCGACGCCTCCCACAACGTGTCAAGCGACGCCTCCCACAACGTGTCAAGCGACGCCTCCCACAACGTGTCAAGCGACGCCTCCCACAACGTGTCAAGCGACGCCTCCCACAACGTGTCAAGCGACGCCTCCCACAACGTGTCAAGCGACGCCTCCCACAACGTGTCAAGCGACGCCTCCCACAACGTGTCAAGCGACGCCTCCCACAACGTGTCAAGCGACGCCTCCCACAACGTGTCAAGCGACGCCTCCCACAACGTGTCAAGCGACGCCTCCCACAACGTGTCAAGCGACGCCTCCCACAACGTGTCAAGCGACGCCTCCCACAACGTGTCAAGCGACGCCTCCCACAACGTGTCAAGCGACGCCTCCCACAACGTGTCAAGCGACGCCTCCCACAACGTGTCAAGCGACGCCTCCCACAACGTGTCAAGCGACGCCTCCCACAACGTGTCAAGCGACGCCTCCCACAACGTGTCAAGCGACGCCTCCCACAACGTGTCAAGCGACGCCTCCCACAACGTGTCAAGCGACGCCTCCCACAACGTGTCAAGCGACGCCTCCCACAACGTGTCAAGCGACGCCTCCCACAACGTGTCAAGCGACGCCTCCCACAACGTGTCAAGCGACGCCTCCCACAACGTGTCAAGCGACGCCTCCCACAACGTGTCAAGCGACGCCTCCCACAACGTGTCAAGCGACGCCTCCCACAACGTGTCAAGCGACGCCTCCCACAACGTGTCAAGCGACGCCTCCCACAACGTGTCAAGCGACGCCTCCCACAACGTGTCAAGCGACGCCTCCCACAACGTGTCAAGCGACGCCTCCCACAACGTGTCAAGCGACGCCTCCCACAACGTGTCAAGCGACGCCTCCCACAACGTGTCAAGCGACGCCTCCCACAACGTGTCAAGCGACGCCTCCCACAACGTGTCAAGCGACGCCTCCCACAACGTGTCAAGCGACGCCTCCCACAACGTGTCAAGCGACGCCTCCCACAACGTGTCAAGCGACGCCTCCCACAACGTGTCAAGCGACGCCTCCCACAACGTGTCAAGCGACGCCTCCCACAACGTGTCAAGCGACGCCTCCCACAACGTGTCAAGCGACGCCTCCCACAACGTGTCAAGCGACGCCTCCCACAACGTGTCAAGCGACGCCTCCCACAACGTGTCAAGCGACGCCTCCCACAACGTGTCAAGCGACGCCTCCCACAACGTGTCAAGCGACGCCTCCCACAACGTGTCAAGCGACGCCTCCCACAACGTGTCAAGCGACGCCTCCCACAACGTGTCAAGCGACGCCTCCCACAACGTGTCAAGCGACGCCTCCCACAACGTGTCAAGCGACGCCTCCCACAACGTGTCAAGCGACGCCTCCCACAACGTGTCAAGCGACGCCTCCCACAACGTGTCAAGCGACGCCTCCCACAACGTGTCAAGCGACGCCTCCCACAACGTGTCAAGCGACGCCTCCCACAACGTGTCAAGCGACGCCTCCCACAACGTGTCAAGCGACGCCTCCCACAACGTGTCAAGCGACGCCTCCCACAACGTGTCAAGCGACGCCTCCCACAACGTGTCAAGCGACGCCTCCCACAACGTGTCAAGCGACGCCTCCCACAACGTGTCAAGCGACGCCTCCCACAACGTGTCAAGCGACGCCTCCCACAACGTGTCAAGCGACGCCTCCCACAACGTGTCAAGCGACGCCTCCCACAACGTGTCAAGCGACGCCTCCCACAACGTGTCAAGCGACGCCTCCCACAACGTGTCAAGCGACGCCTCCCACAACGTGTCAAGCGACGCCTCCCACAACGTGTCAAGCGACGCCTCCCACAACGTGTCAAGCGACGCCTCCCACAACGTGTCAAGCGACGCCTCCCACAACGTGTCAAGCGACGCCTCCCACAACGTGTCAAGCGACGCCTCCCACAACGTGTCATCCTGGGAACCTTTTTAAATAAAATTTTCATAATCTGGTTTAATTTCAGTTCCTCTGAGAATTTCTTGCACATACAGAGACTTGGAAATCTGCCACTCTGCTTGCAGTGTTGTGATTGGTCAAGCACAATTTTGCTGGTGCCTTCTAGAAAGTCCTGGTTAAAAAATTCGGTTAGGCAGTTGGCGATGGTGGCGGTACAGAGGCAAATTTTGACAATCCTTAACTCCTCCTCCAAGCTGCGTGACCTCAATAGCAGAAGTTTGTGTTTAGTCGCGCACACAAGGGAGCAGGTGTCTAAATTCATGTAACGAGTGCTCTCAAGGATTAATTCTACAAATGCATCCTAATTCTTATATCAAAGAATTGTAACAGTAGTTGCCATTCCTCCATTCTTTAAAATGCCTGGGGTGACATTAGCTTAGCTGAAGGTTTCATTTTAGCCAGAAATTTTCAACTAAAAGGCTTTAAAACTGAGGGGGCTTTTTCTTGTTCCCATGTAGGTCAACTCAATGTTTTGAATCGGTTTAGCACACACTTATGAGGTAATTTCAATACAAACCTTCCAATCAGTAAAGTTGTGGGAATCTAAAGGTGAAACTCAAAATGATCATGCAAGTTTATTTCCACAATTCAACTTTATTGAAATCAAAACAATTCAGTTGATCAGATTCAAAACAGCGGTCATCCCAATTCGTTTTACAAAGTCTTCAAACCTTCCAGTTTAAAGGTTTAGCTAGTTTTCTGTTTGGAATCCCAGCAGATTGCAGAGTCATTGACTGGCAGTTGCACCCTGTTTTAAACCAGGATTTTCAATGTCAGACCTTAAAAGTATCATGCATATGTACTTGGTTGGAGGCCCCTTTTGCATCAACTACTGCCTCAATGCGGCGTGGCATGGATGCTATCAGCCTGTGGCACTGCTGAGGTGTTATGGAAGACCAGGATGCTTCGATGGCGGCCTTCAGCTCTTCTGCATTGTTCGGTCTCATCTTTCGTGGCAGGCAGGCAATGCCTGTTAAAGAAATATCTCAAGGTTATATCGATTGAAGAAATTCTTAAAGGCATCTGGGGAAGAGGCCTCTCACACACTCTGATCTGACTCCTCAGCTGTGAGGGAGTGTTTTGGTTAACCTTGCAATGAAGACAATACATCAGGCAGAAGCTGCTTGCAGAGAGGGCAGACATGATCTGGGTGCGAGAGTTCGAGTGTTGGCCCACACTGGCTTGTGTACTAGACTGGCCGTAATAAAATGAGAAACGCCGATGCAGGCTCCAGCTTCATCCATATGAAGGGAAGAAGACTTTTTCCCACAGCAGTTGGCGCCCAACGTGCCCTTCAGCAGGCAAAACAGAGTGGACATGTGACTGTTTTTTTTTCTCTCCAGCATCCGAGTTTCAGAAAGAGTCACCATCAAAAAATCCCTGCGTCGGCCGCCGCATGGAGAACCCCGGTTTCTAGGTGAGGCTCAGTCTGACACAGTGCGCTGAACTCGTGGAATATGGACTGTTGTGGTCTACTTCAGACCCTTTCCAAAAAGTTAGAATATAATAGAAAAGTTTATTTCCACAGATTATAGATTCAGGACCTACAACAATTTCAAGTATTTGTTTATCTGTACTTGTAATTTGGGCTTCCAGCTCATAAAACCCACAAAAACAGGAATTCAAATAATGTGAATAATGTGAAGAAATTGACCCAAATTTTACATGTTTTAAAATGCGTGTCACACACTCCTCTTCTAAACTCAAAGCACCTGCACAGGTTTTCCCAGGTGTCATTAAATTGCCTCAATTTGGTTCAATCGTCCGTTAGGTTCAATAACTTTAAAAAGCTCAACAACCTGATAAAGAAGGCTGATTCTGTTGGCACTACTGTGGAACCACTGGAGATGATGCAAAGAAGGATTCTTCATAAAATCAAAAAGATTATAGACAACCCTGAGCATCCTCTTCACGAGACTGTCATTCAACAGAGCAGAGCTTCTTCAGTCGGAGGCTTCTTCAGTTTCGCTGCACTACAGACTACTACAGGAAATCCTTCCTGCCCACAGCCATCACTATCTACAACAATTAATTTCCCTCTGGGATCAATAAAGTATTTTTGAATATGGGGAAGATAGCAGAGTTGACAACTGGCCAAAAGACCATCATTGATACCCTCCAAAGGATGGGTAAGCCACAAATGTTTGTAGCTAAGGAGGCTGGCTGTTCCCAGAGTGCTGTGTCCAAGCATGTCAATGGAAAGTCTAGTGGAAGGGTAAAATGTGGCAGGAGAATTTGCACCAGCTGAAGGTCCAAGGGTTTGGATGAAGACAGGTGATGAACAGAACCCAAGCTACTTGAGGTCCAATGTGAAATATCCAGTCAGTCATGATTTGGGGTGCAGGTGTTGTTAAACTCTCTTAAAGCCAAGGTCACCGCATTAGTCTACCACAATGTGTTAGAGGATTTCATGATTCCTTCTGCTGAGGATCAGTATGGAGATGCAGAGTTCATCTTCCAGCAGGACCTGACCCCTGCCCATACAGTTAGAAGCACCAAAACCTGGTTTGATGCCCATGCCATCACAGTGCTTGACTGGCAAGCCAACTCGCCAGACCTAAACCCCATTGAGAAACTACGGGGTTTCATCAAGAGGAAAATGAGGGGATCAGACCCAAAAACAAAGAGCTGACAGCAGGCATCAAGGAAATCTGGGCTTCCATAACTCCCAGGCAGTGCCACAGGCCGATTGCCTCCATGCCATGGCGCATCGAGGCAGTGATTAGGGCAAAGGGTGTAAGGTTTTGCTTTTGGACTCTAGTGCACACAAACGACACAGAAGGTTGTAAACACAAAATTATTTTATTTCTTTTTCGGCCAGAGAGGAAACTAGAACGCACGGGGAGCTTGGAAGGAAATCTGAGTCAGGCACTGGGAGATGGAGCCTGCCACTGGGGACAAGAGGAGGGACAGGTGAGTGCAAACAGAGGATAAGCAACGGGGAACAGAAGTTGGGATCCTTACTTGAAACAGGGCGAGACTGCTGCTCAGGAGGAGCCAGAGAGGGTATGAGTCTCCCGTCGGCTGAATGAGAGTGGGCCGGCCGGTGGAGATTTGAACCCAGCCAGAGGACCTAGAAGGGAAGGCCAAAAGATGACTGGAGGAGAGCAGACGCCCAGGCTGCAGACAACTGACCTGCGAGTCCAGGTAGGTGAGCAGCTGCTGGAGAACGAGGCGGTGAGTTGCTCTTGATGAACATTGACCTAAGACAAGGTCTAGGAAGCGGTCTGTTACCACACAATGATGTTAACCATCTGGCGTCTGCTCCAGCTAGGCGCTCCCCTTTTAACTGCTCTTCCTTGATTAGGCTGAGTGGAACCAGCTGAGGGAGAGAGCTCACCAAGCCACACCCCTGGATGGAGAGAAGGCAAGCACACACACCCTCACACACCCACACCCTCACAAAGGGATTCCCTACCAATTATTGAAGATTTACATATTGTTTTGAAAGTACCATATTTTGATTGATTTGATGTGTTCCCAATTTCTTTATTTTTTTCTGCTAAATCTCACAAGTAAATGGTGATTTCTTCACAGTATCCAAATTTTTTTGAATTCGTGTTTTTGTGGGTTTTATGAGCTGGAACCACAAAGTATGTACAGATAATCAACTCAATACTTGAAATCATTTAAGTTGTGGGCCCTGAATCTATAATCTATGGAAGTTTAACGTTTTGAATGGACTTATGGAAATAAGTAAACCTTTCCAAGATATATAGATTTTTTGGAAAGGGCCTGTTGGTATTTTCTTACGCTCTCCGAGTCTACTTTGAGAGGGAAAGAATGATTATTTTTTCCTCTGTCCGAGCCTTTGGGAGAGAGCGGCAGCTGATAGTGGACTTTTAAAACAGAAAGACCTGGAATAGGAGAGTGGTCTTGCAGCGGGCTACATGCAAGGTTTCTTTCTTGGTTGCTTCTTTCGCTCTCCATGTCTGCCTGCAGAAAAATAAAAAGAAAGTTCAAGAATGAGAAAGCACCTTTCTCCGTTCATTCAAGACTGGACTGTGCCAGAAAAAAAGAAAACACTGCTGTGATGTTTGACAGACTGAATTTGACCTTCAACCGACAGCGTCCAGTGACCAGAGAGGGGGTGGAAAGAGCCAGACATTCCCCCTTCAATCCATAATCTATGATGAGAGGGAAGCAACCGCTTGGCCAATGAGCTCACGCACTGTCCCGTTTGATGATCACAGTGGGCAGCAACTGAAGGGGAGTGAGATTCAAAATCCTTTTACAGAAGCAGACAGGGAAAGACAGTAGTATGGGGCCAAATCAATGACTAATGTAGTTTTACTTAGAAATTGTAGATTTGTGCATGGTAGTCAATGTCCATGCTTAATATGAATGAGTTATACCCAAAACTGTGCTTTTCTAAAATTTTGCCTGTGAGAATATGATTCAAAAACTACAACCTTAATGAATATATGAAGTGAAAGTTCATGAATACGAACTGAAATTTTACGACTGTGGCAAATGATGAGTCTCCAATTGTGAATACTAATTGTGTGCTGCCAAAACAGTGACATCTGGTGACGTCAGGCGTCACAGGCATTATGCATCGAGCAAGAAGACAACAGTAGATCTCGAGGACCAGGGTTGGAGACCACTGGTTTAGATCAAAATATGTTTATGTTATAGAATGGCCCAGTCAAAGTCCAGACCTAAACCCAGTTAAGAAACTTAAAGCGGGATGGCTTTAAAACATTTTTTCACAAATGCTCTTTGTGCAACCTAATGGAACTTGATATATTATGCAACGAAAAATGGGACAAAAATGTCATTTTTTTGGATGCACAAAGCTGGTAGAGACATGCTCTGAAGGACCTTTCAGCTAAATTTGAAGTGAACGGTAGTTCTACAACACATTTCATCAACGGGAGTTCTTACATTTCTTACTTTCATTTTTTTATTGTAAAAATCTTTGAAAACATGCATCTCATTTCCCTTCTACTTCCCAACAAGAATCCAAATAAAATACATTGTAGTTTTTAGCTATAACCTGACAAAACGTGAAAAGGTTTATTAGGTATGAATACATTTTGTAAGTGAAGGCCCCTAAATAATTCGGTTTTTCTGTAATGGTGCAGCATCCTGACAGCGAACCTCCACCTGTTTCTCTGCTTCCACAGATCATCGGCCTGAAGCCAGCCGGCGAGCCCTACATCAACTGCACTGTCAATATAAAACAAAATAACAACATCTCATACGTCCCACTTTTTTGTATGTGTATTTGTGTCTTTTTAGTTCTTCCATTAAAAACAAAACATTTATTACCACTGTGGATTCAATATCTCCTTTGTTGATCTTATCTTAATTTTTCCTGCCAGACACCTACCGGGGGCATGTCTCTGAAAATTAGGATATTTGGACCAGAACATTTGCAAGCTGTTAGCTGTTTATTTATTTATTTTTATTTATTTTTTGCTATGTTGCCCTTTGACTAATGACTTCTTCCTCACTAACTGGCGTTTCAGGAAATTAGAATGGCTTCTTCACAAGGTCTTTGGTTTTGTTCTGGGTCTATTCACGTTTCACACTGAAAGATTTTTATCTCTGGGGGACAGACACCATCTCCTTCCGGAACATTTTGATAGCTGGATGGTGTTCATAGTGGTGTGAATAAATGTTTCTACAGTGGAGCATGGCACCTTAAGAGATCTGTAAATTGTACCCAAGGAGGAACCGGACTTGTGGAGTTCCACAGTCCCAAACATTTATAAAACCATGACATCATCATCGAGGTGGACACAGATTGTTGGAAGGCATAGTAGTCTTGGTGTATGTATGTAACCTTCTGACTCAAAATAACCTTGGCGATTCTAACTAAGGAATAGTTTTGTCCATTATGTCGGACAGTGATGGAAATATGTTTATTAAAGAGCTTGTAAATATCGGTTTTTAACTGTTTTTTCAGTATATATGCTGTTGTAGAAGAAATTTCTATGTTTATTGTTTCACTGATTTGTTTCATTTTATAAAATGTGTTTATTCAGTTAAAGATATCTATTTTAGAAAGGGTTCCTGTTACTTGTGTGCTGATTTCTCAGCTCCTGCACCCAGAACTGTTATTCTTTATCAATTGAGATGTATCTTCTGACTGCGGAGATTTTCAGGGCTTGCAGCTGCACGGAAATACCTAAGAAGGAGTTGTTTTCTCTTTAGAACTAACTGAGGAACCATTGTTAACAGGTTCGTGGGGATGGGAGGGAGCTGTTCAGGTGTATGACTTACAGATATATACTCATGTCTTTGTAATAACTGTAGAGTCTCTTTTTACTTCTCCTTGCTGCAAATCATAAAACTTTGTTGAAACCAGCTGATCGTTTTCATCTCATAAGGACTCCTCAGAATTTCCACCACATTCTTGGCGTCACGGAACAGGATAACGCATAGGTCCGTCGGAGACCTGACCGGAGGGTCTGATCAACCTGGGTCTCTCTAACCCATCTCCAAACCTTGCTTAGACTTCAGAGTGACGGGGACTGTGGTCAGTGTTCTTCAATCGACTGCACTGGGATTTGTTAGTTCTCTGAGGAAAAAGTCCAGTGAGACAAAATTTGTATTCTTTAATAAATTAGTTAAAGGACCACATTGGAGTCCAAGATTCTAAATAATAGTGATATTAAAGATCCGACTGATAATAACACAGGAAATTATATCTCCCTGTTTTCTGTGGTCAGCTGCTTTCATAATCAGTGTTGGCGGAACCATCTATCTGTTTTTTAAGTGCAATTGTAGTTAAACAAGACCGGGTAAGTTAGAACCGTGAGTTTAATACAAATAAAACTGTGAGCTACTAAGCAAGACCAGTATCTTTATAATTGTGATTAAACAAGACCGGGTAACTTAGAACCGTGAGTTTAATACAAATAAAACTGTGAGCTACTAAGCAAGACCAATATTGTTATAATTCTGATTAAACAAGACCGGGTAACTTAGAACCATGAGTTTAACACAAATAATTTGTGAGCTGATGAGCAAGACCAGAAATAAACATGTGGAATGTAAATGGAAAGGATGGTTCCTCCAAGGGCCCTGAAACTAATTTAATGACTCAAATGAAAAGCAAATATGGTGACACTGTGTGTAAATATTTGTCATACTGGAATGAAAAACATGCATTTCCTGAAGGTGGGTCTCTTAGCCAGACTCAGTTAAAAAGGCTAAGAGAAAATTTAGAAGGAACTAAACAAGCACGATGGGAAAATATATGCTTATATATGTTTTTCTTTCGCGCTTTAACACTTCCACCACGGTTTTCTGTTGCGCCGTGACTCTCCATGGGTGGAAAGGCCGGGGTCATAGGTCGGCGGCTGGTTTTTGAGCCCCCCGTCACGCCGAGGTCCCAAAACCTTCCGCTGTTAACGCTCTCGGCGCCACGCATCGCGTACCGAAGTCCTGGGCGTCTGGGAGGAAAAAAAAAAAGTGTCAGTTTTGACCCTGACTTTGACCCGACTACACTTCAGAAAATGAAAATAATTGGTCAAAGTGAGGAAAAATAAGGGAAAGTGTTCATATTTTATGCCAAATGTCACTCAGGGACAATCGGCATAAAACGTGTACGTTTTCATTGGAGGTGACCTTTTGACCCCGGGAGTGGTCAAAATCAGATGGCCTATATGCATCTGACTACTTTCCATACTGGTGATGAGGGCTGTAAATCGCACGTTTCTACCTCAAACGGGAGCCGAGATACAAACTTAACGAGCTTGACCTTTGTTCCAGATACAAAGTTACAGTGGGGGTTGGGCAGCGTTTTTCAACAGGGACAATTGGCATCAATTCTCGAGTTATGGACGTTTATTCCAAATCTCCCCAACAAGGGATTTTAGGGACGTTTAGAATACGCTCCCGTTCTAGGAAACGTATGCCAATCGTCCTTTGCAAATAAAGGATTTTAGGGACGTTTGGAATACGCTCCCATTCCCGGAAACGTATGCTGATCGTCCTAGGCAAAATAAGGGATTTTAGGGACGTTTGGAATACGCTCCCATTCTAGGAAACGTATGCCGATCGTCCCAGGCAAACAAGGGATTTTAGGGACGTTTGGAATACGCTCCCGTTCTGGGAAATGTATTCCGATTGTCCTTGGCGATCGATGCCCATCCCCCGCTTTTTGAGAAAAATATCAACTAATTAAGCTCATAACTCGGACGTTTGGAATACGCTCCCATTCAAGGCGACGCATTCCGAATGTCCCTGACCCCCGGGGTCAGCGATTTATTTTTTTAAAAGCGGATGGTCAGACGAGTCGCATTCTCACGGTATCCGGATATGTTTTACAGGGCGACTTACTGTATATTATGAAATTCGTCCCGGGCGTCTACGTGGCCCCTGACGGAAGTTAGGATCCGGAGGCCCTTAGGGCCACACGCTTCGGCACATAGCGAGAGCGGAGGATTTCGGACGTGTCTGTCCACTTTTTATCAAAGAAGGACCCACGATGCCCGAAATAGGACTTGGGACATTTGGAATAAATTCCCATTCGTTTCCTAATGAAAAATTTCCCATTCAAACGTATGCCAAAGGGAAGGCCGTTTTCTCAGCCCGCGTGGTGTCTAGAAGGCCGGCACCAAGTCAGGGCGGTCGGTCCCGCTCCCCGGATCGATATATTAGAATGTCAGACATCTAGCGTAAGCGGAATATTTCCCCCCCTCATTTTGACCACTTTTTGCTCAGAAGCCTCAGACTCATCCGGTCGTAGACCCTACGCGTACCAGGATCCGATAGCAGCCAATTTACTCTCCTGGGCATTTTGCGGGGGAAACGACACTGGATTTCAAAACTGTGACCTGCTGGCTGCGTGTCCTCCGAATTTTGTTGACCTATGACCTTTGGCTGGGGAGTTATGGACCCTAAAGTTTTGGTGTGATTTTTTTCAAAAACTAGGGACTTTTGCTTGTCTTTTAATTAATTAAAAATACTAAACGTGCACCGATCCTAAGCAAATCGAGAGGGGTGACTCGTGACACGTCCGACATGGACTGAGAAGTGTTGAAATTGTTCAAAATGTATAATAAATCAAAAGAGGGGCAAAAAGAGGAGGAGTTTTTCCAATTGTCCCCGAAGGACACTCGGAATAACCTTGATCCCGGGGTCGGGTTTCGACCCTGAACGTGGTCCGATGTGCGTTCACTTGACGTATTTTGTCAGTGTGGACCCCGGGGTCGTGCACGTGAAATCTCGGCCCTCTAGGTCAAACGCAGGCTGAGTTATGAGCTTAATTAGTTGATATTTTTTTCAGAAAGCGGGATATGGGCATTGATCGCCAAGGACAATCGGAATACATTTCCCAGAACGGGAGCGTATTCCAAACTTCCCTAAAATCCCTTATTTTGCTAGGACATTCAGCATAAATTTTCTGGAATGGGAGCGTATTCCAAATGTCCCTAAAATCCCTTCTTTTACTAGGACGATCGGCATACGTTTCCTGTAATGGGAGCGTATTCCAAACGTCCCTAAAGTTCCTTGTTTTGGGAATTAGTGTCCAAGGTCAAAAGAGCAGATTCTGCACACAATGGTTCATATGTGGTTCAGCACAGCAAAATGTGGTCGAGTGACTTTGTAGCTGGTTCAGTTCAGGTTGATATTCTGCATTTTCAGCCAGCAAGCACCACATGTGGTTCCAGGCCAGAAAAGTCTCCTCAAAACCTGGGTAAGTGAAGCCACTAATGGCCCTCAGCATCCAGGGACCAGACGGTGTTTTTAGCCCAGAACAGAAACCTCCAGGCTGGGTAAAAGAGCCATAAATTACCCTCCATAGCCAGGGACCATGCAGTGAGTTTTAGCCCAGAATAGAGGCCTACAGGCTGGGTAAATAGAGCCACTAAGTAGCCTCCATACCCAGGGACCTTGCAGTGAGTTTTAGCCCAGAACAGAGGCCTCCAGGCTGGGTAAATAGAGCCACTAAGTAGCCTCCATACCCAGGGACCATGCAGTGAGTTTTAGCCCAGAAAAGAGGCCTCAAACCTGGGTAGGTGAAGACACTAAGTACCCTCCATACCCAGGGGACAGCCAGTGCTGTTACCCAGGATTAGAGGCCCTCAAACCTGGGTAACTGAAGCCAATAAGTACCCGCCATACCCAGGGGACAGCCAGTGCTTTTACCCAGGATTAGAGGCCCTCAAACCTGGGTAACTGAAGCCAATACGTACCCTCCACACCCAGGGGACAGCCAGTGCTTTTACCCAGGAATAGAGGCCCTCAAATCTGGGTAACTGAAGCCAATAAGTACCCTCCATACCCAGGGGACAGCCAGTGCTTTTACCCAGGGTGAGGCTTGCAGCCGGGGTAAATATAAGATGCGTCCCTCAAATCTCCACAAAAAATACAAAGTGTTGTCAACGGGACATTTGGGGGACAGAATTAGGGATAAAATGTAGGCCGATTGTCCCCGAGTCATCCCAGAACAGTGCACTTTAGTTAGGGGACTGCCTTACCAGATGTACGAGCTGCCTTACCAGATGCACCAGCTCCCTTAATTCTGATACAATATTATTATTATTGTTATTAGTTTATATTATTGTATATGATGATTTTAAACTAAATAACAAGTGTGTTTCCTCCTGGCAGTGGCTTACCCAGGCCAGAGGCTACTTTTCTGGGGGTAAGCCAGTGACATTTGGGCTACACTGGATGTCCCCTTTATGTCCCGTTTTGAGGACTTTGATGAGGGGATTATGGAGAAGACTTACCCAGGCCAGAGGCTACTTTTCATGGGGGTAAGCCAGGGACATTTGGGCTAAAATGGATGTCCCCTTTATGTCCCGTTTTGAGGACTTTGATGAGGGGATTATGGAGAAGACTTACCCAGGCCAGAGGCTACTTTTCTGGGGGTAAGCCAGGGGCATTTGGGCTACACTGGATGTCCCCTTTATGTCCCGTTTTGAGGACTTTGATGAGGGGATTATGGAGAAGACTTACCCAGGCCAGAGGCTACTTTTCTGGGGGTAAGCCAGGGACATTTGGCCTTCACTGAATGTCCCCCAAAAGAGCAATTGAGACCCTTTTTTCCCCATTTTGGTCTGTGGATCACCAGTATGACTGAGAGGGTATTTTGTGACAAGATTATTTAGGTATGTTATAATGCAATATACCCTATTAAATACTAAAACACACTGTTTGGGTATTTTTACAGCCATATGAGGGATTTTTGCACAGCTCCACGTAGTAAAATTGTGTTAATTGGTCCAGCTGCAGAGCTGCACGCTCCTTGCTCCCTCTCTCTCTCTCTCTCTCTCTCTCTCTCTCTCTCTCTCTCTCTCCCTCTCTCTCTCTCTGCCCCTCGCTCTCTCTCTGCCTCTCTCTCTCTCTCTGCCTCTCTCTCTCTCTCTATCTCTATCTCTCTGCCTCTCTCTCTCTCTCTCTGCCTCTCTTTCTCTTTCTCTGCCTCTCTCTCTCTCTCTCTCTGCCTCTCTCTCTCTGCCTCTCTCTGCCTCTCTCTCTCTGCCTCTCTCTGCCTCTCTCTCTCTCTATCTCTCTGCCTCTCTCTCTCTCTCTGCCTCTCTCTCTCTCTCTCTCTCTTTGCAGCAGATTCTTGCATGGAGCAATCCAGGGCTTAAAACCCATTAAAACTGTATTAATAACCATAGCAGCACACTGATTTTGCATGCTCTTACAGCCACCCCAAGGCTTTATGCACAACTCCGTGGGAGGCTGAATGTAAACAGAAATAGGTGATCGGCTGCACGGCTCTGAAAACAGCCCTTTAACATGGTGGGCTCTAGGACTCAGGGTCATTTCAAAAGAGGCAGTTGTTGTTTTTCACCTTTTTCCCCCAGGTAAGATTCATTCGATGCTCAACTTCAAAGAGCTCACAGCCACCGTAAGTACATGAAGAAGTTGTTTAAAAACAATGTATTTATAAGTTCTGGCCTATAGGTTTTTTTATGTTTGTAAAGTTGTAAGCATGTATTACTGTCGAAATGAACGGAGAAGTTAGAGTAATTAAACAGTTATTACAACTTTGCCATGAGGCTTTCTTGGCCCGTTTTTTCCCGTTTTTTTCTTTCTTTTTCATCAAAGCATGGAGGATAAATGATGATAAATCAGGATATCCATCAACTATTTACCAGGGGAGGCTGTTGTTAAAACAAATTTCTCCTGGTGTTGTGATAAATTGTGCTTGATAAACCAAAACAAAAAACCATTGCATTTTATTAGAATGTTTCCCTGTTTTTACTGCCCTTTATTATCCTTTTAAATGCCTTTAAATGCTCCGTTTTTGCTTACACCTTTGGTGTTGTGTTGAATTGTGCTTGATTACAAAAAAACAGAAAATTTTAGAATGTTTCCCTGTTTTTACTGCTTACACCTTTTCTAATCGATTGTGTGAATTATTTGACATATATTTAAATACTTTTATATGCTTTACTGACATACATTTTAGGTCAAAGTTAATGCCTTTTTTTGTCTATTTTAAAAGATGACTATGACAAAAGACACCACGATTTGCCCGCTTTGCAAAAAACCCCTGGCTGCGTTGACGCAGCATCTTCGCCGGGCCCACAAAGTGAGAAACATGGCAGAGAGAGCGATCCTTCTTAAAATCTCAAGCGGCCGAATGAACGTCCGGCTATAGCCTTGCCCCGTCGTTGGCTGCGTCTACTGTGGGACGAGGCTCGACAAGCACCTCCAGCAGGCCCATCCCGAGCTGTCGGGCCATCCTCAGATCTAAAAAGACAAAAAAAAAGGTCTTGAGTAAAGGTGTAAATATTTTTGTAAATAGTCTAATACTTCTTTGTAATTCTTTTGCTTTTTTACCTTGTAAATAGTTTTGTTTTTAAAATAGTTTTTATACTCATTATAATTGTTGTTTTGTATTGCTGTTTTTTTTTAAATGATTAAAATTTTAAAACATTCTCAGCTTGTTTATTATTACAAAATGATGAAACAGAGCTGTATCAAAGACCTGACGATGAGATGAAGCCCGCGAGGTGGTGACGTTGTCCTGAGGATGCCCTGTGATGCCTGCCAAAAGAGCCAACACAAAGAGAGAACAGCACGTCGTTAAGAAAGAACCAATCTAGCAAAGAAGTCTCCACATTTTCCTTTTGAATCAATTCTGGTGTATGGGAGTTTATTTCAAATGTACCATGCAAAATAAGGGACTTTAGGGAAGTTCAGAATGAGCACCCATTCAGGGAAACTCATGCCAAGTGTCCCATGCAAAATAAGGGACTTTAGGGAAGTTTTGAATGAGCACCCATTCAAGGAAATTGATGCCGATTGTCCCTGGTCCCAGGGACAATCGACATCAATTATTGTGAATGGACGTTTATTCCAAATGTCACTAAATGCCCTTTTTTGGTCCCTCTTTGAACGACTGGTTCGTGCAGGGGCATTTATGACAGCCTTTACCCAGCTCTGAGGTCACATTTCTGGGCTATAAGCCACTCTGGTCCCGCTCTGGATGTCTGGTTCTTGCAGGGGCATTTATGACAGCATTTACCCAGCTCTGAGGTCACATTTCTGGGCTAAAAGCCACTCTGGTCCCGCTCTTGTGTCTGGTTCTTGCAGGGGCATTTATGACAGCATTTACATTGCTCTGAGGTCACATTTCTGGTCTAAAAGGCAAGGCAAGGCAATTTTATTTGTATAGCACACTTTCAACAGCAGGGTAATTCAAGGTGCTTTACATGATTTGGTGATTTAAAAAAAACACATAAAAGAAACACACATTACACATGATACACAATAAAGCAAGAGAAAAATAAAAAAAGCAAGAGAGCATGAACACATTTCATACATATGACATCAAGCATTTACTCAAAGGCAATTCTAAACAGATGGGTTTTTAGTCTCGATTTAAAGCAGTTCAGAGTTTCAGCAGCTCTACACTCGTCAGGAAGTCTGTTCCAGATAAGGAGAGCATAAAAAGTGAAAGCTCCTTCTCCATGTTTAGTTCTGAGTCTAGGGATGTTTAGTAGGCTAGAGTTGGAGGACCTGAGTGGTCTTGGTGGTTGGTACCATGACAACAGGTCTTCAACATATTTTGGTGCTAAGCCATGTAATGATTTATAAACGAGTAAAAGTATTTTAAAGTCTATTCTCTGAGCTACAGGGAGCCAGTGTAAGGACTTCAGAACTGGGGTGATGTGCTCTACTTTCCTGGTTCTAGTGAGGACGCGAGCGGCAGCGTTCTGGATCAGCTGCAGCTGTCTGATTGACTTTTTAGGCAGACCTGTGAAGATGCTGTTGCAGTAATCAATCCGACTAAAGATAAACGCATGGATGAGTATTTCTAGGTCGTGTTGCAAAATCAGTCCTTTAATCCTAGAGATGTTCTTCAGGTGATAGAACGCTGACCTTGTTATTGCCTAGAAAATGCTTTTTTATAGTGGTCTTACTGTGGCTGGATAATTTAGCAGAGATGGTACTTTCAAAGAAAATACAGAAATGGTCAGATAATGCAATATTAATTACAGAGATGTCGGAAATATTTAAACCTTTGCTGATAATTAAGTCCAGAGTGTGTCCTTTATTGTGTTTTGGTTGTTTGACATGCTGGATCAGTCCGAAGTTGTGGAGAGTATCATCTAATGTTTTTGCTTGTCTATCTTGGGGGTTGTCGGTATGGATGTTAAAGTCCCCCACGATGATTAGTTGGTCATAGTCGATAGATATTACAGACAGAAGGTCATTGAAATCATTAAAGAAGTTAGTGTTAAGTTTTGGTGGTTTATATAAACTTAGAAATAACGCTTTGTTAGGCTCATTTATCTGGGTATTCAAAAGAATCAAACGTCCCCAGAGTTACCTTTTTAAAGTTCATTGAGTTGTGAAAGATGGTGGCTACACCTCCACCTCGTCTGTGTTTTCTGTTCTCGCTTAAGAAATTGTAATTTGGAGGACTAGATTCTATTAATGAAGTTGTTTCATTATTTTCATCTCGCCAAGTTTCTGATAAAAAAGGGCGTGTAAATTATGCTCAGTGATGAAGTCATTGATAAGAATAGACTTCCCGGATAGAGATCTAATGTTTAATAAAGCTAACTTAAGTATTGTGATGATGGGCAGCTGAACCTTCTGACAGGTTATCAATTTGAGATTTTGTTTAATATGAGAGCATGTGGTTAACGGTTTATGTTTCCTGCTGCTGATAATCACTGATATAGCCTCAGGGGTGCCGGGTGAATTCTGGGAGACGGTAGGGGTGGATTTATTGCCCGGTTCCCTCAAATATCAAATATCTGTAATAATCAGTGGGGGGAGGCTCCCAGGCTTATTGACACTAGTCCCAGGCGTTTGGTGTAGTCTAAGTTTAGGTGTTAATTGTGTCCCAAATTTGATTTGCTCGTTCAGTCTGTCTGTAAAGTTTCTAAATGGAGACTCATTTGATGTGGCTGAGTCACAGGAAGATGAAGACTTAATCTCTGATGGTTGTTTATCTGTTCGGTCCTGTGGTGTCATCATGACTTGCTGTTTTTGTTCTCTGATATCCATGGGCACCTCAAGGTCAGCTTTTGGGAGCAAGTGTTTTGCTTTCTGATTTTGATAAGAAAAAATGTTTGCTGCTAGGAGCCTTACCCCGGCCTTGTTCAGATAACGCATCCCTTCTTTGAACAGATGATTAGCACTTCCAAATACTTTGAAATTATTAATAAATGTGAACGACTTCTCAGCTGATTGTTTCTTCAACCATTTATGGAGCATGCGGAGTCTGCTAAATCTTTCATCATTCCCTTCAGGGACTGGTCCGCTGATGAGGATGTTTACGTTAAGTCCATCAAGTCTCTGTAGGAGATCAGAAAAGTCTCTCTTCAGAATCTCTGATTGTCTCATCGCGATATCTGCTGATCCAGCGTGAATGACAAGCTTTTCCAAAGCAGGATGTTGGTCCAAGATTTTAGGGATTTTTTCTGATATTTCTCTCACTGTATTTTTGTAGCAGCTATAAACTTTGGTATTCTTGCTACAAAAAGCCTCAGTTCCATTAATTGATCCATCTTGTATGATAACAATCTTTGCTGGGGGGGCTCTTACTTTGTTATGTGTCCGTTTGATGCGGCTGGGTTTCTCCTGGTGGCTTTGACTGGTCCCGGGGGCTGCGTCATCTTTCAGGGAACTCAAGGCTGCGAATCTGTTTTTCAGCGGGATTCCAGGTGTAGAATTATCTCTTGTTTTTGGCTGAAACCTCTTTTGTTTACTTTTAGCAGAAGCTGCAGTTCTGGGTTCAGAGGTTTCCCTGTGCCGGAGTTTCTTTTGTTTTTTCTTCCTCGGAGAACAGGCTGGGGTTGATGATTCAGTGTGTTTTAATGCTGGCCAGTCTTCATTATAGTGCGGAGATCTGCCGCTCAGACGCCTGTAGGGAGTCTCTGTGACACGGTTAGACCGATGTAACACCGGGCTGATAGGCTGTTCCCTGTTTGTATTCAAAGGTAAAGTTGTGTCATTTTGTCCATAATCAGCGTGAAGATCAAAATTAATTTCCAGACAACGTAGCTTCGTTTCAATGCCCTCAATTCTGTGGAGCAGTTTTTTAAAATCCTCAGCTGAGCAAAAAACCATGTTGATAAGTCCATAAAAAAGTAATCCAAGAAGAGATCTGGTCTAATACAGAAACTCCAGGGGCTGGGTAGATAAAGTAACTAAGAAAAAGTTAAGAAAAGAAAATAAGAAAAGCAAACAGAAAATAAAATAAAGTGAATGGATCTGGAGAGAGACAGAGAGCAGCTGCTCCTCCTGCACCAGTCGCAGCAGGATAAAAGCCACTCTGGTCCCGCTCTGGATGTCTGGTTCTTGCAGGGGCATTCATGGTGACATTTAACCAGCTCTAAGGTCACATTTCTGGTCTAAAAGCCACTTTGGTCCCGCTCTGGATGTCTGGTTCTTGCAGGGGCGTTCATGGTGACATTTAACCAGCTCTAAGGTCACATTTCTGGTCTAAAAGCCACTCTGGTCCCGCTCTGGATGTCTGGTTCGTGCAGGGGCGTTCATGGTGACATTTAACCAGATCTAAGGTCACATTTCTGGTTTAAAAGCCACTTTGGTCCCGCTCTGGATGTCTGGTTCGTGCAGGGGCGTTTATGGTAACATTTACCCAGCTCTGAGGTCACATTTCTGGGCTAAAAACAACTGTGGGACAATCCCAATAAACCCCCATTTAGAAGTTCAACTAGGGAAATGCCGGGGACATTCTCCCCTTTCTGAGTTCCGTTTGGGAAATACCGGGGACAAATGGGTCTTCCCTTTGGGCACACTCGGGGACAATCGGGTGTACGGCGTATTCCGATTGTCACTTTTGCATGCCGATCATCCCGGAGGGACGATTGGGAAATATGAGGGACACTCGGGGGACATTTGCTCCCCCCGGTGGCCGCTTTCGTCACTCCACCCCTTTTCAATACGTTTAAGCGCAACTTTGAAAATTCGCGGCGTGGGCGCGGAAAATCCCAAACCCGGGGAGGGGCGGGGGCCGGGGCCCGGCTAATTTTCCCGGGGGGTCCCGGTCCCGCCGGACCCCGGGTTTCCCCGGGGGGATTTTTTGAATAAAAACCGGTCGCTCTGCCTTGCTTTTTCAACGCGATGTATTCCGAGTGTCCCCGGGCATCCCTAGGGGAGCTTAAGATCACTATGTATTAATAGGAAAAAGGGGGGGTTTGAATTGGCATTTCATATACAAGATATATTGGCTATACTTGAGTATCAAGGTATGTCTTGATGAAGTATTTGAGATGAGAGATATGTTGGAAATGCTCTACTTTTTCCAGCTCTACTACACAGCAAGATCCAAATCCTCGCAACACCAGTAAGTCACAGGGTCCCTCATACAGATTCAAAGGTGAAAACACTCCTGACAGAAGTAAGATAACAAATGAATTATTAAAAAAAAAAAGAAGTATCAGCAATTACACAACAGCTCCAAGCAGCTTGGTTCCAATGGCTATAGGTTATTAAATCACATCGGCACTAAAAAGAGGATCTAAACAAAGTAAAGGATGAACGGTGCAACAGGAATGGATAGGGTCCAGAAATTCTTGTTCTGGGGATCTTTGAAGAGATCAGCAAGAAATCACAATGGAAAGAAGGGTCAGAAAGGTCATCAAAGCAAACATCTGATACCAACCGGCTCGTTAGTTGGAACCCAAACTTAAAAAAAATAATCTTTGTGACGTTATTGACACTTCCTTCCTTTTTTTCTACTTTTTTCCATACACAAATCCGTTTGCGAATTCGGGCAGCCCCTAGTGTGTTCCTCCTTACTTCAGCGTTTTACTCCACGACCTTGATCTGGAAGGTGACACGGCCCAGGAATTTGTCCCTGTCATCGTTGTTGCGAAGGTTGGAGCCCTCAACCTTGCACTCCACAGTCAGCTCCTTGTTATAGTCCTCCTTGGTGAACAGCAGTTTCACAGCCACAAGAGGCTGAACACAGTTCTCCTTAATTGGGGATGAAACATTCTTCATCAGCACAGCTAGAAGTTTTACCCCCATGACACTAGAGCGTATCTGCCCTGCGTTTCAGCGGTGTAAGAAGATAGGCGACTGTATGTAAAGAATACTCACCATCATCTTCCCACACAGCTGATACTGATTTAATCTGAGCCCGGCTTATCTAGATTTGTTTAGAAATGTGGAAAAATTGCACAGCATCAGACAGTGTGGTGGAAATTCTGAGGAGTCCTGAAGAGATGAAAACGATCAGCTGGTTTCAACAAAGTTTTATTACTTGCAGGAAGGAGAAGTCAAAAAAGACTCTACAGTTATTACAAAGACATGAGTATATATCTGTAAGTCATACACCTGAACAGCTCCCTCTCATCCCCACGAACTGGTTAACAATGGTTCCTCAGTTAGTTCTAAAGAGAAAACAACTCCTTCTTAGGTATTTCCGTGCAGCTACAAGCGCTGAAAATCTCCAAGGTCAGAAGATAAATCTCAATTGATAGAGAATAACAGTTCCGGGTGCAGGAGCTGAGAAGTCAGCACACAACTAACAGGAACCCTTTCTGAAATACATATCTTTAACTAAATAAACATTTTATAAAATGAAACAAATCAGTGAAACAATAAACATAGACATTTCTTCTACATTTCCTCCCTTTTGGTCATTTTCATGACCAATCTTCAATAATGAAATTTCCTTCAGGTGATTAATGTGTGTACAATTATAACACTTGAACATCAGAGAAGGCACACCCGTGTGGGTTTAAGACAACTCTTCATAAGGTGTTACTATGTAAGGAACAAAAGGAATTTAATAAAAGGAACTTATAAAACAGTATGATTATCTTCTTCAGAGTCAGAGGAAGTGTCTTGGATAGAGACAGCAAGTTCATCATCAGCAGTGGTAGAGAGTCTGTTGTACAGGAGCTGAGGAGCTTTTTCTGTGAGGGCTGAGTTGATTAAACGCACAAGGAGGGCTCTAATGCAGGGAATACAACAGTATCCACATAGAACGAGTATAGAGGTAAAAACGGTTATCCCCAAGATTAACGAGACAATGAGAGTCTTATATCATCCAAACATGTTTAACCAATAATCCCACATAGATGTGTCTACCCCAGAATGTTCCTTCATTTTGTTGCTGAGAGTCTTAAGGCCATCTACTGCATTAGTTAATTTACTGAGGCGAGTAGTATTATTTGGGATGTAGCAGCAACACTGGTCGCCAAAAGTAGAACAGACTACGCCTTTTTCTGCGAGGAGCATGTCTACAGCTATTCTATTCTGGAAGGCCATAAGAGAAGTTTCCTTCAGTTGTTCATGCACAGCTTCAAAACCATCTCGTGTGTAGTCTGACAGTTTTTGAACATTGTAATGTACATAGTTTATTCTGTCAACGTTTTTACTTATGGTGCACCACCAGCAAATTGAAGATTCCCAACGCGCAGCAATTTGATTAGCTAGTTTATACTCATCTGGAACGCCTCTAGGGACTCCTATAGGATCAATATAAGTGGGATCATTATCAGAAGGATTTAAGGTACGCTTACTGAGGTGGTGGTAGGGGTGAAGACAAATATGGAATCTACTGATTGGACTTTAGTAAACACTATTATGGGCATAATGAGAGTAACAGGGGCACAGATACCCTGTAATTCGTTCCCCGCAGCTCTCTGCCCTGGCCTCTGACCTGCTCTTTTTGCTTGTAATGCTCGAATTTAGCAACAATAGGTCACGGCCGGCTGTTGTTGGGCTTTTTACCTCCGAGACGGTGGACGCGGTGAAAAGTGATGTTTTTTACCGTGTCGCTTGGGAGCTTTAACTGATGTTGGAGAAAATCTCGGACGGTGGATTCAGCGTCGTCCTCAGCCTGTTCTGGGATCCCGGAAAAAACAAGATTGTCCCGCATTCCCCTGGCCTGTATATCCAAGATAGTTTCTTTCATCCCCTTCCTTTCCATGACAGCTGCGTCATCCCCTCGGTGAGTTTCTTTAAACTCTCCCTAAGCGTTTGGTTTTCTGCAGCGAGCGATGCTACCTGTTGTTGGCTGAACTCTAGAGATTCCCTTAGAGCTTGAAATTCTTTATGGAGAACCTCAACCAGGCCCAGACGGGCGTCTAGGCTGGTTAGCTTCTTATCTATTGAGTGCAGGACATCGCTGTAGCTTTTCTCTGGAGAGATTGTGGAGGTGCTGGCCTCAGAACGATTGCCTTTTTGTGATGGTGTGCTTGTCGGCACAGCAGAGGTGGATTTCTGTGGCTTGCCCATAACAATGTTGTCAAAGCACTCGTCCAAGTAGCTTTCCAGGCTGTGCAAGGTTTCCTCGTCGAGTTTGTTTATGGAGAAATACAAAATAATGGTTATTATTATTAAACGTTTGCTATATTTGGCTCAAATGTTATGATTTGTTTTTACCCGAGTTTGTTTGTTTTACCAGTTTACCGCCATATTACTTACGCACAGCTCTCGCGAGATCTCAGCAGCAGCTCATCCTCTCCCATCAACAGGATCAAGTTTACTAGAAAAATAGGCCACTGGGCGCAACATATCCCCATGATGCTGCAACATCACAGAGGTCATGCAGCCTTTCCTTTCATCTACTGTTTGAATAAAAGGTTTTGATGGATCCGGAAGCCCCAATGTTGGTGGTGACTGCAGAGCAAGTTTCAAGGCCTGAAAGGATTCTGACGCCTCAGGTGTCCAAGAAACCGGGGCAGTGAAGGGTTTGGAGTGGGTCAGGGCTGTGAGAGGGTTACTAAGTTCTGAGAAGTTTGGTACAAAGGATCTACAGTAAGAACAGAGCCCTATGAATGAGAGGAGCTGCTTCACAGTGACAAGTTTTGGCGCTTGTTGGATTGCTGTGAGATGTTTGTCAGTTAGACTTTTACCCACATGACTTACTTTATGACCAAAAAAGACCACTGATTGGAGGGCAAACTGCATTTTATGTTTTGAGACCTTGTGACCTTCAGCAGCCAGGTGATAGAGAAGATCTATAGTGTCCTCCACGCACGCTTCCCTGTTGGGGCTGCAGAGTAGGATACTCATACTGCATCCGGCTGAACTGGATGGAGGTTGGAACGAAGACAGGGAAGATGCAAGCGCATGATTATAAATAGTGGGAGGTTCACAATACCCCTGGGGCATGTGGGTAAAGGTGTATCCTTTCCCCTCAAATTGGAAAGCGAACCAGAACTGAGAGTGAGGGTGCACTGGAACAGACAAAAACGCATTGGATAGATCTAAAACAGTGAACCATTTGAACCCTGAAGGAACATTTCCTTGTAACGTATAGGGATCTGGGACCAATGGCATCCTCGAGTGGATGGCGGCGTTAACAGATGTTAAGTCTTGCACAAATCGCCACTCTTGGGGTGCTGGTGGAGCACGGTATTTTCTTACAGGTAAAATTGGGGTATTGACAAGAGAGTCATCACAGAGAATGATTATTCCTGCTGCTAGAAATGACTCAAACACTGTACAAATTCCCGCAGCTGCTTCAGGTTTTAATGGGTGATGCGCTCAGCGAGGGCGAAAATGAGATTTAGGGGTAACCACCAGGGGTCCACAGTTTTTTATCAGCCCTACATCATATTTATGTTTGGCCCACACTTAAGATGGAACTATGGCCAGTTAATGAGGTTCTGTAGGTGTAGCTGCTGACACACATTGTGGTGTTTTAGTGGGGGTTTTTGTCTAAAGAGTAAACTGAGCGTAAGGCTGAAAGTGAAAGTGTGTGTGCCTTGGTGTAGACGCTCAGTGATGGAGAGAAAAAGACGTCTAAGTCATCAGTGGGTTGCCAATCTGTGACCTGAGTGCACTGTGCAGTCCATGGACCCAAATCACGCCGCTGGTCAACACGAGACTTGACCAGGGAAACATGTGGTACACTATTCTCAACCTGAAAAAACTTTTCCTGATTTTTTGTCAGAGAAGCAGAAAGAGTACATCTAGTTGCAGACCAATACAAATTACAGGTGGTAATGACATCATTTAAATTTTTAAAGAAATCATTTTCATAATCAGTTTCATGCACGGAGGTAACACGAGCTGTGCAGTGTAGGTGAGCAGGTTTAATAAAATCCAGCATTGGAGACATTAGCTGACCTGCAAGATCCACAAGGGGTACGGCCTGGTTGTGATCTATCCACCATTAATAGATTAAAAGGATGGATGGATCCTTTAACAAGTGGAATATCAGATCAAAATTTGGAGTTGAGACCATCATGCCTTCGGATGTGGACTTTAAACCCAAACCCAAAGTAAGCATGAGGTCGTCCCAGTAAATTAAAGGGGCAACAGTTGGAATAGAGAAATTAGTGTTTTAGAGGTGGCATTCCAGGAGGTGAGCAGTAGATGGGAACAGTGAACGATTATTTCATCTAATTTCCGCTGGCTCCAACAGAAAAAAGATACCTTCCACTAAGTTTTTGATCTGGCAGATCAGCTGCGCGAATGACAGAAGTAATAGTTTCCTGTGTCTTTTTTGTTTTGTTTTGTTTTGTTTTGTTTCCATTTTAGCTTGTAAAAAATATGTGGTTTGCCTTTGACATAGAAATAGTGTTAGCATGCTAACTGTATTACCAAAATGTTTTTGATCGTTTGTGTTAAAGGAATGTTTTGACATTTGTAAATGCCGATTCTCTCAATAAAAAACAATGCCAAGCATCCACCTCCAACAAAATGGCATAAAGGGATAAGAAAACATTTTTCCATGTTTAAACTTTAGTGTTCACTCTTTTCCCTCCCATAAGAATTTTTTTTCTAATTTAACCAATATAAACCTTCCCTTTTCTTAACCACATTCCTGACTTAAGTAATACCTCATTCAGGTCAGGTAAGATACTGCCTGCTTATAACTAGACCAGGCTTATAACTTGGCCAGGCAGTGTATATTATATTGAACACACGAGCGCAGATTGCTGTACAACTGACTTGCCCTTCATAAATCCTGTTTGGTCCTGATGAATAATTTTGTGCGGCACTTCCTCTAGTCTGTCTCCCAGTTATCTAGTTAGTGTTTTGTAATCACAGCAAAGTAGACTCACTGGCCCATAGGATTCACAATTCACTGGATCTTTACCTTTCTTTAGTAACACGGACATGGTTGCCTGTGTCATTGAAGGTGAGAGAGCCTTGACCCTGAATGATTCGGTATAAACTTTACATTAGTCGGGAAGGAGCTTAGTACAAAAAGTTCTGTAAAACTCGATTGGAAATCTGTCAGGGCCTGGTGCCCTGCCGGACTTAATTTTCCGAATTGCCTGTTCAATTTCCGTTAGTTGTATCTCACCTTCTATACATCCTCTGTTCACCTCCTCCAACACAGGCAGCATCAGGTTCTTGAAAAAGACCTTCTACCTTGTTGGGTCACATTTGTTGGAGGAATATAACTCCTTATATGATGACACAAACTGATTATTAATTTTCTTTCAGTCTGAAATTATTTCACCTTTATCATTTCTAAGAGATGAAATATAGCTGGCTGCCGTCTTTTGTTTTAGCTCATGATTTAGCATTCTACTTGCTCTCTCGCCATGCTCAAAGTGTTGTTGCCTTGAATTCAGTTGAATTTGTATAGCTTTTTCATTCATGATAATGTCATACTCTGTCTGAAAGGAGAGCTCTCTCTGTCCAGAGGGCCTCTGAAGCCCCAGCTGATTTACACTGGTCGATGATTTTGAGTCTATCACTAAATTCTGAGACCCGTTCAAGCTTCTTAATCTTAAGGACGCCCCGATTATCGTGATATCAGACTGCTCAGGACCACTCGGATCAGAGATCGGGATATTCAACATGTTGGATTGTTTTGGCCCAATATCACATCATGTGTGGTGTGTTCCTATGTGTAGAAAGAACTCCCTGTTCTTTAGGTAAGACACAAACCAGCAAAGTACTGTAACAGAGAGTCTGACCCAGCTCTCCAGTCACTTCAATAATATGTCATGGTCAACAGTGTCAAATGCTGCACTGGGGTCCAATATTACCAGCACTGTGGTTCTTCCATAATCCATGTTTAAGTGGATGTCATAGAACACTTTTAGAAGGACAGTCCCAGTGCTGTGGTGAGTACAGAAACCAGACTGAAAACATCAAAGTGATTGGTCATTTTTAGGAAATTACTTAACTGTTAAAACACAGCTTTTTCAATAATCTTATTGATTAATGAAATATAAGAGTATTGGCCTGTAGTTCTGCATTAAAGACTTGTCCAAATTGTTCTTTTTTAGCAGTTCTTTGATAACTTCTTTTTTAAGAGACTGAGGGAAAACACCTGATAAGAGGGATGAGTTCACTATTTGAGTCAGGTCAGCCCCGACGACAGGCATAACTTTACACTGGGTATGAAATCAAGGCAGCAAGAGCAGGAGTTTAACTGATTTCTAATTTCTTCAATGTTCTTTTGATTGTAAATTTTAGACATTTTCTTCCTGATTTGTATTGAGTGGGCATTCCATTGTTAATGGGTTTGATACTGCTGTACAGATTGACTCTAATTTGTAGAATTCTTTCATTAAAAAGGTTGGCCAATTCATTGCAGGACCTGGTACAATGCACGCTACAGTCACAGGAGGGCACAAGCATTTGCAAGGTTGCTGTTAATGATTTCAGAGAAGAATGATTCCCTTGCATCTTTGAATGTAAAGCGATATCTTTGTAGATCTCACAATAAACCTGGAGTTTAGTTATGGAACTGTTACCCTCAACCACAGTCTTGGAGAGGCGATAATTGACAAATTATACACAGAAATACTGTAATTAAATTGAAGTTGACCTTAAATAACATTGTGCCAACAGAATTGGGATAACCATGATTTTAATAGCCTATTAAGAATTCAAGACAAATCTGTTTAGCTAAGAATAAAATACATTTTATGGTACTTTATATAAAATGAAGAACTTAAAACAAACAGTGTGCTCTACAGGTACTTCAAAAGACAAAATTACCAATTACTTTTCTTTGAATAAAATGTTGACAAGGGATCTCATTGCACTCTATATAGGAAGAAATCCATGACTAATTCTGGATTGGTTGTACTGAAACTAAATATCCCCACAGGGATTATTAAAATATCTCTTATCTTATCTTCTGAGAGAAATAAAATAGTTGTTGGTTCAAAAATTTTAAGCAAAGAAAAAATCTAAATAGAGAGACTGGATGTAAAAAAGAAAGTCACAAAGTCCCAAATAACATTAAAGTACATGCATGTCTTAAATGTTTTGGGGGGATTTTTTTGGGAAAGAACCAATTAAGAGATGATAACTTGCAGCTGTCCAACCTGCAGATGGGGCTATTTAAGCATCAGAAGTTGATTACACCTTCAGGTTGTGGCTGGAAACATGGGAGGTGTCTGGCTTTTGAGTGCTTTTGCAGTGGCATTTTGGCTTAAAGGTTTGTCTTTTCTATGTGGTAAATCTGATAGCAGGATGTTATGTAAATTTTAAACTAAAATTAAATTCTGCTCATAGCAATAGTTGTGGCTGAGAAGGTTTATACCATGTAGTGATCCATGCGTGAAGTCAACTAATGCTTTTCTGTCTGAAGGGTCCTGTTTGCCAATTTCTCAAAATGTAGATGGACAAGAGGATAAGCAGAAGATGCAGAATTGTAAGAATCATGTGAAGTGGTGGGACACAACTTAATGAAGATACTGTCTGGCGTTAATGTTTCTGTTTTGCAGTCCTAACAGAAAATGACATATCTCTACGGAAGACGATTGCTTTTCTCCAGTCAATGGATTCCATGTTGAAACAACCTACTGAAGGTAACAAAGGGGGGGAATAGAGGGTGCAGCAAAAGTCAAGGTTGGTGGGGGGGGGGGTGGTTTCAGTGAAATCCTTACATTAACTTCTGAATCCTATATTAGTACAAGTGGAAACCAATGAAGTGGATATGATCGTGTCAAGCGACGCCTCCCACAACGTGTCAAGCGACGCCTCCCACAACGTGTCAAGCGACGCCTCCCACAACGTGTCAAGCGACGCCTCCCACAACGTGTCAAGCGACGCCTCCACAACGTGTCAAGCGACGCCTCCCACAACGTGTCAAGCGACGCCTCCCACAACGTGTCAAGCGACGCCTCCCACAACG
Source organism: Valencia hispanica (assembly GCA_963556495.2). NCBI lineage: Eukaryota > Metazoa > Chordata > Actinopteri > Cyprinodontiformes > Valenciidae > Valencia > Valencia hispanica. The sequence continues at coordinate 45,649,564 of OY747712.1, forward strand.
TGTCAAGCGACGCCTCCCACAACGTGTCAAGCGACGCCTCCCACAACGTGTCAAGCGACGCCTCCCACAACGTGTCAAGCGACGCCTCCCACAACGTGTCAAGCGACGCCTCCCACAACGTGTCAAGCGACGCCTCCCACAACGTGTCAAGCGACGCCTCCCACAACGTGTCAAGCGACGCCTCCCACAACGTGTCAAGCGACGCCTCCCACAACGTGTCAAGCGACGCCTCCCACAACGTGTCAAGCGACGCCTCCCACAACGTGTCAAGCGACGCCTCCCACAACGTGTCAAGCGACGCCTCCCACAACGTGTCAAGCGACGCCTCCCACAACGTGTCAAGCGACGCCTCCCACAACGTGTCAAGCGACGCCTCCCACAACGTGTCAAGCGACGCCTCCCACAACGTGTCGAGCGACGCCTCCACAACGTGTCAAGCGACGCCTCCCACAACGTGTCAAGCGACGCCTCCCACAACGTGTCAAGCGACGCCTCCCACAACGTGTCAAGCGACGCCTCCCACAACGTGTCAAGCGACGCCTCCCACAACGTGTCAAGCGACGCCTCCCACAACGTGTCAAGCGACGCCTCCCACAACGTGTCAAGCGACGCCTCCCACAACGTGTCAAGCGACGCCTCCCACAACGTGTCAAGCGACGCCTCCCACAACGTGTCAAGCGACGCCTA